>OFHS01000378.1:27347-45527 GCA_900245855.1 Calvadosia cruxmelitensis
ATTCTGATGTAATTGCCCCCTCCTCCCTAGGTTCATTGTGTTCGCTAAACAACTGCGTCTGACATGCGCTGACATGCAGCGGTTCGGTTTTTGGAGATTTTAATCCTAAAACAATACCACAAAAACAAAATTAAAACAGTGGAATCCATTTAACTGATGTTAAGAAGAAACGTCTTAGTTTGGCGTTTTAAATCATCTAACTTAGATGCACTTCAGATTTCTTCAATACAAGACCCTTGATAGACCTGTATTTCTCACTCAGTGTTGGTGAACCACGTAAAATCTCAATCTTCTGAACCACGAAGAAAAATATTTCTCGTCAATTGCAGGAGTGTACACTGTTCTGTAAAAACTTATTTTAAAAATTATATACAGTACTGTAATGAAAATCCATCTTGCCATTTACTTTTTGCTTGTAATTAATTATTCCCGTCTTCCGGATTGTAGTTAGTATGTCATGCCGTTTTTCAGAAATAGATACCTACATACCAATACTTACATACAATTTCGCCTACCGCATTGCTTTTGGGAGGCTGAGGGTGAAGAAACACGCTGCGAACGACAACTTCACGGTTACCGTGATTCCATTATTCCATACCCCGATTGCATTGAAATGAACACGCCAATTAGATGTACAAACATTCTTGTATAAATAACTATTGCAGGATTGTCCGTTTAGGAAAGCATCGATTATGTCGTTGACTTTGGTACGGGAAGAATTAAAGAAAGAAAGACTTGCTCTGTCAAGTACGAGTAGGCCGTAGGGCCTTGGCCTACCAGGGTCTACAGTAGTGCAGTATTTCCCGGTACTTCCACTAAGTACATGTATTGTAATAAATTCAGTTGCAGATTTAGACATGGAAGTGTTTGCAAAGTATAAGGCAAACAAGTATTCACTGCGGTATGCAATAGGTGTGGGTAGTTATGTACTGTATTGTTAGCATGTTCGTTGCATTCGCACTTTGGTCTCCACGTCGTGTAACAACTCCAGCTTGTTCGCTTCCTCACAATGACGCTGTTCATCGCGAAGGCGGCACACTCAAGATGGCGGTCGCTGATGTGGTCGCACTGAAGCAAGAATCGATTGATCTCGTGGATTTGGAGACAAGAGTTGTTCAGTTGTGCAAAGACAATCCGAAAGGAATACCAGACTCATTCATAAAAAATGACATGCCCTTCGTTTCAGCCCAGCAGAGAGTGTCGGCCATCAATAGACTTTTGTCTACGGTGAGGTTAAATTGCATCATTCCGAGAACCAGACTGCATTTTATGCTGTGCGCGGAGAATTTATTCCCCGCGCAAACTCCACAACTGATCCGCGCATCCGCGCAAGTTTCTGATTTTGACTAATTTTAGTGCACCTTCAATTATTTGAAGAAGAATTTGTATGAGTCTTATCCGCGCATCATCCGCACATTCTCAAAGTCGAAATTTATATTCTCCGCGCAACAAACACAGAATGCAGACCGGTCCGAGAACGGAGAACCAAAACTTGTGATGTCAGATGTGCTATTAAAAACTCCATTTTAAACAGCCAACTCTTCTTGTAGCTCAAAACGTTTTGGCAGATATCAACGCTCAAATCTTCCACAACGACATGTTTATGCAATATATAAATAGTAGGCCAAAGTACGAGTAAAGTCACGACACAGACACACAGTCAATAATCAGTAGTCCTAAGTCATTAGGCCTACGCTGTTAGTCTCATAGTCTGTAGCCTAAGTCTGGCTGTAGGGCACGCGTAGCTAGCGCCACGATAACATCCTTCATAACCATGGCGAAACAAGGAAGCTCCAAGTTGATAAAATTAATCTGCTGCTGCTAAGTTGGCCAGTTCACCCAGTTGCAGTGGGACCAACTTCATTACCACCAATGTGGAAAGTTTGTTTTGTGTACGTCGAAGATTATGCCAGAGTTCTGCGCCAAAGCTTACGCCACGCCAAAACAGGATAATTTTAACAGAGTCTAGTACTATATCTTTGAAAATTCCCTACCTTGCGCCGCGCTAATTGCCAAATCGAAGCCTGTTCCACGCGGAAGATCTTCGGCGTAACATACAAACTTTCCAGAATGGCATCAACATTAATGTGTTGATATATGTTTCAGTCAGTTTCACAAAAACAGAACATTGAACAAGATCTTTCGTCAATCGTCATAATGAGAATTGAAACTTGGCGATTAGCTATCACCTAAAGAAAGTTGTCAAACATCTTTTACCTATCCAAAATTGTTGCTTCTACCTGTTGTTTTATTATGCTAGTTAATGTTCATTAATGTATTTTCAACCGTTGTGCAAACAGGGACAGATTGAATTGCTGAAGAGTGGCAATTCTTTGGTATATCGCTTCAAAGACAGCACTGCTGCAAGGTGTGTGGCTATGGTGTACAGCTGAGATTTGGTATATATTCATTTCGAAATAGATAAATTGCCGGTAACAGGTAACATGGTTCAAAATGATAAATTGCCAGTTATCTAAAAAAATTGCCAGTTAGTTAGTTAGTTATGATCAAAGAGGCCAAAAATTATCCACCTTGCCTGTATAATCAGAATGAGGCCACACATGAAGACGAGGCTACTCGTGATCTTTTTACTTGAAATATTTAATAAAGCAGTGCGTTTGATCGTGTTGTAATCGCACGTGTCAATTGGTCTTACATTGCATGCTATCCACGCATGGTTTGAAGTTCAATTTGGTCAGCCTAAATGACTCTAACAATACATTGGTCTACACTTGACAAACCACCTCGGAAAAAACTCCATGTTGGTTGGTGTTGTAATGGCGGCTGACATATATTATTATGTAAACCCATAAGTCGAATTTCGAGCACCAAATTATCTGTCTTAGAAAAATACCACCTTGTCTTATATATAGGAGTATGAGGGGTGCTTTTTTAAATTGCATTAAATGTGCTAAAACCGCAGATTTAAGGGGGTGATCTGGGGGGCTGCTTGTACACAAGATCGGCTTATACCTTGGGTAATGTTTAATTATTTAATGGATTGTGTTGAACTTTGAAAAAACATACAGGGATAATATGTAGCATTGCATAGATTAGTGGTTATTAACCGATTGGTTTCATTAGCCATGGTAAGTTAAGCTGCCACCGCTGTGCTATAAGCTTATTGGTCACTGCTGCTTGATCGTAATCTGAAGACATCATGGAATGAAGGAGGCCGGAAACAACACGACGGACTTGAATCTGAGAGATCCTGAACTCAGAACTTGTTTACCAGTTGCAATCAATGATGAAATTGTCAAACATAATATTATTCCCACTTCGTCGCTGCACTCCGTCTGGACTCTGACTTGAAGCTCTTGGAATTTGTATACATTACACAAGCTCCCCCAGACCCCCATCTGTAATCTTTCCCCATAATTTGCCCCCTAGCCCCACCATTGGCTGTTCAAGTTCACAATTATAATAGTTTATTCAAACAGTATGTCATTGACATTATTTGTATTGACATCGACACACAGCATTGTTTCTCGCTTCCTTTTGATAGTTTGATTGATTGTAATTGGTTGCCTCTTTATCCGTGTTTACTTCTACAGCAAGACAAAAGGGTTTGAAGCCGAAGAAAAACTTGTCTATCAGATCATTGAAGATGCAGGAAATAAAGGCACAGTATACGAATTGATTCCAAATTACGTCATTGTGTCATTTTCTATGGACAAAAACTTCCTTTGCTGCTCGAATTTCCTCCTCGATTGGAAGTTACATTTCAATAGAAGATGAACAAGGCAATTCACATTGAACGGCAAAGGCATCTTGTTTGTCCGTGGAAATTGACATGATGACGTAATTTGGAATCAATGCTATATGGATTGCTTTCCACGTTTGTGTGCGTGACATGCAATATCCAATATTTTAAACCTGTATGAGTGGCCGCCACCTGTGTATAAAGGCCACTCTTCATAACCCCAAATTGACACTTTCTATAGAAATCAACCTGGAGAGAAAGGCCATCTGTTTATAAAGGTCATTTTCCTCATGTCGCGAAGGTGACTATTATATACAGGTTTCACTGTACATGTGACTTGAGTTTGGTTTGTGTCTTTTTCTCAGGGATTTGGATTAGGGACATCAGATATCAATGCAACCTACAGATGACACAAGTCAACAAAATATTGAAGAACCTTGAAAGCAAAAAATTAGTGAAAGCCGTTAATTCTGTGGCGGTATGTACCTTGAAGCCGGATGACAACATTTTCCGTGACTCCAGGTTGGATGTTCACGTCTACTGTTTTCATGTTGTATGAATTTTTCATCCTCCAGGCTGGCAAAAAGAAAGTTTATATGCTTTTCAATTTGAAAGCTGATGCCTCAGTCACAGGCGGCGCATGGTATAATGATCAAGATTTTGAATCTGAGTTTGTGGATATCTTGAGTCAGCAATCTTTGAAATTCTTACAAGAAAGAGTGAGTGCAGTTTTTCAAGTGTTTGTTTTGCCGCTAGTGTTGATTTCTGTTGGGTATTGGAGTGTAGGCTTAGCAGTCTTGTAAATATGCAGTTGTTGACTTCGCTGTCCATTCACATGTACTCCTTTGGCTGTTCAATATGTTGCATGTACAATGAACCATGTCTATAATTGTCACCTTTGGGACATCAGGGAAATGACCTTTATAAAGTTTATAGACAGGTGGCCTTTCTGTCCAGGTTGATTTCTATAGAAAATGTCATTTTGGGGCTATTATGAATAGTGACCTTTATACACAGGTGGCTGCTCTGTAGAGGTGGCCACTGCTACAGGTTTGACTTTACAGCGTTTATCTCCCTACATTATTTTGAATGTGGATTGTTGTGTCAATGAACGGTATTTGTCTTTCATTTGGCAGGCAAAAAAAGCAGATGAGTTGAAAGTTGGCCCATTAGCAAAGCAGAATGCGTCGTTCACGTCATCTCATCAAGTTTGGAAATACATTGCCGACTTAGGAATCAGCAAGGTCAGAATCTCTCCTCGTTGGTCATCAAATGGCCTCCTTGTGTTGATTGATGGTCTGATGACTGAACACGGGAAGGACTTCATGTCTGTTGCTGGAGAAATGGCACAGAATAGACTCCAGTGGCAGGCATTCATCTGTAACCTACACCATATGGCTCCTACAATCACCCCTAGTTAATTGTTGTGTTATAATAAAAAGTGGTAAGATATATACTGGAGGCAATGCACCAACTTGAGATTTTTGTGGTCCTTTGCAGGTACCGTTGACGGTGCAGGATATTGAGACTATTCTACAAACGTTGATATTTGATGGTCGAGCGGAGATGACAGTTGTTGCAGGGTCATCTGATTCCAAGTCAGATGGGACGACAACGCTGTTCCGTGCAGTTCAGCCGCTGGTTGTCAGTCCAGGACTGGTCCAGGTCCCTTGTGGCTTGTGTAAGGTGAGGTTGCTTCTGATAGCACTAGAGGAAATGGTTGTTGATAATAGTTCCTAGAATATTTTTGTTGATGGAAAGCTCTGAAATCATTGGCATACATAACAAGTCACGCCTGAACAACCATCCCCATTGGCCAAGACAGCCGACTTTGCTTAAAGTTATGCATTCCTGATTTTCCGTTTCTTTTCGTGTAATTTTGAGCTCTGCTTATAGTCACTCTGATCACGACCCCGAGAGTGTCCCTGTAAGTAGAAGCCTTCAAGATTGTCTCTTGACACTGATACGTGCTTCATACAGATGGCCACAAGTTGAACTTTATAGAATCACTTAATAGGCCTAATTGGTCATGCCTTGCCTTATCACATCCGATTTAGACATCAGAACGATGCCTTGCTTGCTCAAGCCAGCTGTCATTCGTAAACAAAAATGGAGAGTAGATCTGTAATATATTATAATCATTATTCAGCTGTACAATGATGAGTGGAGATTGTAGTGAAGTTTTGATGCTGATGGGCCCCCATGCATCGATTGTTGAGCGTTGACCCAGTTTTGGATAGATAAATTCCAGGAGGTGATGCTTGTTTCACTGTAGGCCTAGACTTTTTTAACATGTTGTAATCAATGATCTGCTGCTGTTTGTTCTTGCTAGGTTGCTAAGGACTGTCATGACGGGGGCGAGATTTCACCACAGACGTGCATCTACATGAATGATTGGTTGTCATTCTGAATGACACTGCAAGCAGTTGTGTTTACAAAGTTGCATCTTTTTTAAGATAGTAAAAGCGGACACCAATCGCAGATCCTGGACAACCTAGACTCTGTCAAGTTCTGAGAATGTGGATGTTCCATTCTGAGAATAGATGAAGCTAAATTGCAACTTTTTTTGAAGATCACTGACTTAACACGGTCTCATGTCTTATACGCGCGTCATAGGCTGGAATGGATTAAGTATAAATGTAAATAGAACAATGATGTTCATACTGTGTGGTTTCACATAAGACATTAACAGAGCAGTACTTGTTAAATTGAGAATGAACTTTTAATGATAGTATCAGAAATGATGCAATAAGTTGTTTACAATTTGTGTCTTGAGATACGACTACCCAGTCTTGCTCTTTGCAATGTCAGCACACTACACGTTCGTTCCGTGTCACATCTCCAGGGTGGCAGAATGTGCAGTGAGACAACTAACGTGTACAGTCAAACCTGTATTAGCGGCAACCTCTATAGAGCAGTCACCTGTGTATAAAGGCCACTCTTCATAACCCCAAACTGACACTTTCTATAGAAATCAACCTGGACAGAAGGCAACCTGTCTATAAAGGACATTTTTCTCAGGTCCTAAAGGTGATAATTATAGAAAGGTTTCAGTGTATAATTATTATTATTACTGTGTAAGTCTCTCATTCACTGCACATTTTCAAATCTATACAGTAGGCTGACCTAGGCTGGAATCAACCAAGCTTAAACTCCTACATCTCCTTGACTGTATTCATTCACAGCTACTACGGCAGCTACAACTCAGATGAAACTGATGCAATCTAACAACGCTATCTCTTTATATCCTGGTTAAAACATATAATAATTATTATAAATCAAAATTTCAATTTTTACAATCATAAATTTTATCATTCTATAATATTTTTCCAGCTTCTGGCGATTTTTCGTCACAGTTTTAGCTGTTCCTATCTTATTCCTAGTTATCCACAAGATGACATATACCCTTTGCCTAATGAATTATAAATTTACAATATACATTATCCCGTATACGGGTACTATATTCAGTCTCTGGCAGGCAAGATTGACTTTTAAGTGCATACAGTTTTTCTTTAGTAGGATAGCCACGTTGAAAATTCAAAGTTTTGACTGGGTTTGGCTTTTTTGCAAGCTGCTGTGGTGACGTGGTTCTCCTGCAGTCTACGATTACTTGCACGTAAACACATTCCTGATGACTTATGTCGCAGTTGCCATGGCGGTAAATGCTCCCAGCGCTGCAATAAAAGTGAAATAAAATATATCTCAGTGACTTGTAGCACTGAACCCTGCAGAAATTCGAATGCAGTTCACACAATGAAAACGGCAACTGATGATCGGCTGACCTGATTCAAGTCATTGCTGTCGCATGACACCATAGCAACCGTGTCATCTCCCTTCATTGCCGTCAGACACATCTCATGCATGCTAATCACGCCTGGTTTCTTGAAGGTCCATTCCTATTTGAAAAATGCCAAAGCAAGTTAATGGTTTACAGTAAAGTGTACTTTGTTGGCTGACAACATTCGAACTGTAGGTAGAACGACCTGAGAACAATTTGTCCTTAGTCATGCAAGATGAATGATGACATTTATTGAAAACACGTCAAATTTTATACTTAGGTAGCGGAACAAACATACAGTCAAACAGGTGTATTAGCGGCCACCTCTATCAAGCAGCCACCTGTGTATAAAGGCCACTCTTCATAACCACAAAATGACACTTTCTATAGAAATCAACCTGGACAGAAAGGCCACTTGTCTATATAAATGTCAATTTCCTTAGGTCCCAAAAGTGACTGTTATAGACAGGTTTCACTGTACTCACCTGCGACTTGGTATCAGCACTGTGACATGTGACCAGGAGTGGAGTTCCATGTGATGTACGAGACGCAATTTGAAGGCATTGGTCAGTGGCTTTGCTCCTGAGCTGACCGAAGGCAATGTCATCCGGTCTTGGCACTCTGAATAATTACCGAGGAAACAAAACAGAATTGATTGAAATCTGTTCTGAATAACAGACAACCAGAATTCCCTATGCCAACACATATGCATGTTTGTGGTGTCATACGAGGTGTCAAATGATGTGGCGACACAGTCATAATTATGTACTTCGTATTTTATTGTTGTGGTGACAGCGGTAGTCTTGTATAGTCATGCTTTGTAAATATAAATTCACGTGCCTTGATTGATGAAAATCAACGTGCCTAAGTTCTTGGTAAGGAGCTACTCGCAGTGTTATCGCCTCTCTGTCTCCCTCACACCAAACTATCAACTTACAAATACAACATAAACTATGTGAATAGAGACATCCTTCAAGTACAGTGACAATTGCTCAATTGGAAGATTCATTGGGCTTGTTCATAAGCCCCTAAACCTCCATCCAAAATACCAGATGTTCGCTCACAGTGGGAGCTTAACCTCTCCCTGTTGCAGTCAAATTTGTTTTTGATTTTGAAAAGATTACTCTTTGGAAAGAATTTCAGTCTCCTTTAGTAATTTATCGAGCTCACCTTAGGTCAGGGTAGACGTTCTCAAGGTACCATTGAAACGTATGGCATTGCAGCTGTTTCCTCAGCCTTAAACGGTTTGATATGCTACGAAAAAAGACCAATCAACAGGAGCAGTCATTGTCAAAGTCAAACACTACAGCAAGAAACACATACAGTGCAAATTGCAAAAGCAGATGTTTCAAAAATCTGATTAAAAAGTATAATGTGTTAGTGAATTGGAACTTCCTAAAATGTTTCAATATTCCGTAAAACCGTAAAAATCTGATTTGCATTTAAGCATGTATAGTCATTCTGGTTTCCTCCATGGTCAGTAGTTCACTTGTACTCCAGACTCAGAGAAGAGACAAATTGATGTGTGTCTTGCTCAATCATTTGAGTCACTGACAACTGATGATATTCCTCATGCGAAAGAGGCATTTATTGTGAGGCGGGGAGTGTGAGAACGAGGCTGTGCTACACGGCCACAACACATGTGCAATGCATAAGGCTTTGGCTTTTAACAATTAGCTACTAACTTTAGCTTACGGCCCAATGACAACCCCAAGGCTATTGCTAGAAGAAGGAATAGGCTGCCCCCTCGAAAGAGCACAGTCTGAACAGCAACAAATCTCATCTAATGCATACACATATGACATTACACAGTGATAGATTCTAGAGCTAGATCTATTTTAAAAATTCCTTGCAAAGGAGCTGCTTAAACGCAAAACTTACTCATCATACTGCACCGTCCTTGCACCAGCACGTGCCTTATAGAAAAACGACTTATAATCATCCATCCACACTTCGGCTGTTCGTCTGACATTCCTGAAAAAGTTACAATGTTGATTAGGATTGTTAATATTGTTTAGTCATAACACAACAGAGAAGAAGTCTAGATTACAATACAACTGATCTTAAGGGATAACCTGTCGTAAGCAACCACCTGTGTTAAGAGACCATTTTCCTATTGGTCTTTTGGATGGTTGCCTATACCGACTCCAATTACATTTGTTCATTGTCACACATCACCTGACATAAGTAATTGCGTTGCCCTTGGGGAAGGTGTACGGGTGCTTCTTGCGAAAGACGTGACCAACACGCGAGCAAGGTAATATTTCCATTGAACCACCACACATCCAAACACGGAAGGATAATTCTGCCAGTGCAAGAAAGTAAAGAAAATGAGCTAAAAGTGAAACCATGAGGTCCATTCGTTCATCTATTCTACCGACTGGATAATTTAATTATATATTGTACAATCAAACCTGCATTAGCAATCACCTCTATAGAGCAGCCACCTGTGTATAAAGGCCATTCTTCATAACCATACAATGACACTTTCTAAACAAATCAACTGTCTATAAAGGTAGTTTTTCTTGAGTCCCAAAGATTACAGACAGGTTTCACAGTACGACTATTTAGCCAAATGTGAGCTCACATAATATTGCCTGTGGTGGTAAATATTAGAATGTTAGGGAAATCGAAGCACTCTGGGAAAACGCTCACGACATGCCGGGAAAGCAATGTCAGGAACGGTGTCATCATTACAAAATGCATGCATGACCTAAGAGGTGGATGTGTCGTTGTTAGTTCCGTGACAGCCTAACAATCCCAATTGTGATGATATTAAACTTATCGAGGTTTCACCCCTGGAAATGTAAAACATGACGTTGCAATTAGAAAAAGTCGCCATTTTCTGTGTGCATCGACTGAAAGAACACTTGGATGGCATCGCAAGCACACACAGAATGCAGAATCCGACACACAATATCAACAAGGACTGAATGTCTACAAGCAGCTCTTCTAAACACATACCGAAATTCTCTCCTCCCCAGATCTCCATGCCATCGTCATACTGTCCAAGTTTGTCAAACCAATCTTTTCGTATTGTGAATAACCCTCCAGCAATCATAGGCGTTCTGAAACATGAAACAACCTACACATTCAACTCCCTAAGTATATGTGCTCTACATGAATATGACTTAGATGACAAGCCCTATTAATCATTGCTCCTCTACGTCACCTTTTAGCTTTCTTGATGTATGACCATATTGCAGTGTGTAGAAGTCAATTCGTAGGTTTAGATCAGAATCAATAGGATCCAATAATATTGGTTCTTGCAGTTATCAAACTAGGGATGAGCCGATATAGATTTTTGCCGATATACCGATACGATATATCGGCTACCGATAAAAAGTTACTATCGACCGATACCGATACCGATATAAAGCTGTAACTTTCTAAAAGCGAAGTCAAACAATACATAACCCATAAAGCAACTCAAAACAAAAACAAAATTTAGCTTGCAGTTTCATGGTTCGATAATAAATAAGATAAAATGTCATTTGAGTGATTGAAGATGAACATTTTGATCATAAGTCGCTGAAAAGCCGTCTGAATTGAAAGTAACACAGGTGAATGCTGCACATATGACGGTTTTCTCAAAAGAATATAATGGAATCTTATATCGGCTATCTGCCGATATGCTTTTATTATATCGGGCCGATAACCGATATGAAAATATCGGCCGATACAAATACCGATACGATTATCGGCTCATCCCTATATCAAACCACTGAGGCTCATTTCAACAATTTAACACATGGCATTATTACATGCAAGGATATAATGGTATATTCTATAGCTCAAATGCAAAGCATCCTGAATGATTGACATATGTTCCGTCAACAATATCAGACAACGATGAACAACCAAGTGTAGACGGTAAGTGTTGGTGATGAGAACTCTGCTATCAAAAAGATGGAGGACGGCAGTCTAACAGTAAACTATGTGCTAGCTTGTGCTACCAGCATAACTCGAGAGACAGTAAAAGGGGCCCACAGTCGGGAGAAGCTAGACATAATATATATTGACATGAATCTAAGAAACGTATAACACCAGACAAACAATGGGATCAGGTTACATAACATAAGAGACAGCCCGCTGATATCGATACTGGATAGTGTCAGGATGAAACAAACTATACTACGTTCTAAAGGTATTTTAATTGTCATCATTGTCTTTCATTCAGACATCCCACTCAGTTCATGGAATTTACTAAACAGGTAATTTAAGACCTAGATAAGCTTGACTTAGTTCTAATAGGAAATAAGGATATGAGGAATTAACAGATGCAGGTGGACAGGAACGGCAACTCACTCTCATAAATGCAAATTCAAAGGATGCATGAGACTGACATATGACTGAGAAACCAACCGAATAGGTGCATCTGGTGTTGAATATCTTTCCTCTTCTTCTGATGGTGTAAGAACTTCCCATTTGAAATGAAGATTCCAATCAAAACCTACAAGCACATTTCATTACAAATTTATAACATGTGTGGCTTTTAGAAAATACTAGCCGCTTTTCTGCAAGGGCCAATGGCAAGACTCGTCATAATGCATCTCAGTCTATAAGGTTGAGGGTGAATAAGATGGACGAATGATGACACACCTGAAGCCCGCCGAGCTCCACGCTCTCTATTTGACCGGGTAGCAAGTAGTGTCCACTGCAAAGTTTTGTATCTTGATCTGAACTTGCTTTCAAGATGCAGTCTTTTATTGTTTTCAGCCATTGAATGTGACAAGGTTTCATGAACAACCGACGCAATTTCGTCATGGTAAGGGCGGCAACATTCTCACCTTGTGCACTGAATGAAGTTGTTGTTGCATGCACAGTTTGTGTTTGCACTTTGTGCATGGAGAAGTAACGATCTCGGCGGGGAATAGCTCAACGGAGGACGCCTTGTGAGTGCACAGACACACAGACAGACCGTCATCATCATCATCATTCATATTCCGTCGCCATAGGTGGTTTAGTATGATGGGATGCTGATTAAATTGTATTCGATGGTTCATAGTAGATGGTTGAGCTACCATAAATAATGCTGAGGAAAAATTATCGCAGCTAAAAAGGCGATTCGCAGCAGCTAATTTGTCACAGCTATTTGATCTCTTTTCCGCAGCTATTTAAGTTCATTTCCGCAGCTAATCGATAGAGGGCTTCATCTGGTTTCACAAGCACACCAATTGCTTGATTCGGCAATAAATCAGTGATAAATCAGAATAACTATACCTGGGAAAGTCCAGAAAGTTTTGACTTAACTCCATAAGTAACGGTGCGATCTGTTGTGAGTCTATGTTTGACATTGGCTATCTGATTGTCAACAAACAATTACAGACAGCGATAGTCTGAAGAACACCGCTGCCAAATGGTTAGTCATTTGATTCAGCGCCAATGATATCATGAACTATATCTCTCGGGGGATCAGTCTTTTGACTGCTGCAAAAATCCATTTAGCTGCTGTCATTGGCTATTTAGGTGCTATATGATATAGCTGCTGGCTTCAGATTTTTAGCTTCTGCAAGCATACATTTAGCTGCTGTACGTATCCATTTAGCTGCTGCAAATTGACTTTTCAGCTGCTGTCATAATTCTATGCCAATAATATTTACCGTATTCCGGAGGGCATAAGTCATCTCCACGTAAAAGTTGCACCCCAATTTATCAGCATGAAAGTGAGCATGCACAGTACAGAGGCTAGCAAATCCCTTTGCGATGATAAGTTGAATCCCATTCTTAAGCCGAAATTTAAGACTTATGCGTGATGGAAAACAATAAATCGCAAAGTAACGATCTCTAAAATAAAATCACCAGACATTCATCTCCAAGTAGTGATGCTAATGAATGGCAAAACATTGAATTTCAAAATGATCGTTTCAAATTATCAAATATCTGATAATTGAAGAACACAAAAGCAATCAACTCTGACAATAACGCAGAAAATTGAAATCGTAAAGCAATTAATTATTTCTCCAAGGGGAAGCTTTGTCGCAAAATTAATGATTTCTATCTCATGTAAAATGATAGTCAATAAGAAAACAGCAAGAGCAGTTGTATTGCAAAGTTGTATTGCAATCAGTCATTTCTGGAAAATTAAATGTTTCTTAAAAACGTTCTCTTGAAAATTGTTTATGATGCAACAAAAGCTAATCTGCTGTCAAAAATAGTTTTTTTTAGAAATGAGGGGTAATTTAGAGTCAGAGCATCAGTCATCACACCATCAACAAATCCTGTCAAACCTGTTTTAAGTGATCATCCAGGGGGGCAAAGAAAAGCGGTCTCAAAACACAGGTGGTCTTATACAGGTAAATTGAAGTGCTCGATATTGAAGTGCCTATGACGGATAATTTTTTATTTCGTAAACCGATAGATAAGATCAAGAACAAAGGTACTAAATCTTGCTCAAATTGAAAAATTCTTTTCGCAGAAGATATGTTCTGGATCATATCTATCGGTTTACGAAATAAAAAATTATCCGTCATAGGCACTTTAACGCAAGTGGTCACTAAGACAGGTTTGAAAACAGGTGCCGAACAAACCACTTGCCTCCTTTCAGATGAGAAGATGCTCCAAAGTACTTGAAATTATCCATGCTTATGACGTCAATAGCCGGACTGGCGACAACATGTGGGTCCTGATGTACACACAACACTGACAATAGGAAAATAGCAACAACAACATTCTTGATAGTACAGTAAGCTAAATCTCTTTAGTACAAAACGCTAAAAACAAAACAATGCTTGTGTAGTTTTATATGCCGAACTGAAACATGACAATATCTGCTAGTATTGAAGTTGGATTCGAATATGCTAAATTGGTTTTACAGATCTGGCACTTGCATTCATACTCATAGTCATACACGCAGAAGTCTTACTTGCGACTCGTACTCATGGAAATACTATTTGCCACTGCCACTCTTACTAATCAACCTGGGACTTAAACCCAGAGGTTTCTCAAAAGATAAGAGTCAGATGGACCTGACTCCACATGTGACAATCATCCCCGCATCAGGGGAAGAATGCCGGGTGACCAACGGTAATTTCTAAGGGGGCCCAGCATCAGCAATGAGTCCCAATATACTGTGAGATTAAGTGCTGGGTCGTAGCGGGCTGTAACGATGGATTACAGAGTTGTCCATAAGCGCCTGTTCAACAATGCGTGTTTGTACATCCATGTGTTGGGTGTGGGGGAGGTCCCCTATTAGCAAAGGCAAGCACGCCATCGGCCTTTGTGCCAATTATGTGCTTGTATCACCGCTTGAAACTGCGGCTCCTGTGTGTGGGATTGTCGTTGATGAGACAGATATGTCTTGTGTATGTATTAGGATATCTCCTAAATTTCGATTTTTGTTGTAAACTAATAGGGGATTTGTCCCCTGAAGTTGAATGTGCGAGGAAAAGTGTGATCGGATGCTCTCCTCGAGGATTTTGTTGAGTAGTTCCCCAATCTGATGATGGTAGGGGTTGTTAGGGGTAACATTGGCCCCCTGAAGTTTGCTCTTAAATTAGTTGCTGGGGCTTGGCCCAGAAATTGGTATTTTTCTATCATAATAGAGAGGACTCGTCGTGTGGGGTAGCGTTTCGCGGTAAATACCAGGTACAACATATAGAGTCGCAGTAGGAAGATATTTCTGTTCGAGATGTTTCTCATGAAGCGGACAGTTTGCGCTTTCACAATACCCCACTTCATGTGAGAGGGGTGATATAAGTGGAACGGTAAGATGGTGTGTGTGTCAGTTGGTTTGACATGCAGATCAGTGGCCAATGTACCCTGATCTATATAGACATTAAGGTCCAAGAAAGCGAAATTTGTCTTTGAGACAGTATACTTGAATTTTATCCGCTGGTGGATATTGTTGAACATAGCAAGGAAGGTGTTAAGTTCGTTCCTGCCGTGAGGCCAGATCATGAATATGTCGTCAAGGTAACGTAGCCATAGTGATGGCCTTGTATCTGTGCTGTTGAGGATCTGTCCCTCGATGACAGACATATAAATGTCTGCATAACTGGGGGCAAATTTGCTGTTCCTGATATTTGTAAGAAGTATTCGGCGCCAAACGAGAAATAGTTTGTGCGCAATACCATTCCAATGCAATCGATGAGAATCTGTAGAGGGGGACTGTTGTAATGTTGGTGTTTCTCGGTGACAAATTGGCGGATAGCCGCGAGTCCGAGAGAGTGCTCTATATTTGTGTATAGAGAGCTTACATCAAGTGTGACGAGTAGAGCATCTTTGGAGATGATGTGATCTTTAATGAGTTGTTTGAAGTGGCCTGAATCTTTGACGTGCGATTTGATCAAGTATCGTAGAGGGTTCAGCGCCAGATCAATAAACGCAGAAAGAATTTCAGTTTAAATGCTGAGACGATTGGTCGTCCAGGGATATCCGGTTTGTGGATTTTTGGTAAAATGTAGAATATTGGTGTTCGTGGTTTCGTGCTCGATTCCAGTAATGTTTTAGTTGTAAGGTCAATTTGAACTTGTTTGTAAATACGGTCAACGAAGAGGGCAATGCCTTTGTTAGCTTAACTGTTGGGTCTTTGTTACCCAGGTGATGATAGGTGTTTGTGTCCAATAAATGGTTATGGACTTTGGCCAGATATTGTTCCTTGTTCATTATGACGAGAGCGCCGCCATTGTCCGCATTTTTGTAGATGAGTTTGTTCTCCTTCTGTGATTCAAGCAGCTGTTGTAATGTTGCTAGATTGCAATTGCCCATAGGCTGGGGTTTGTATCTGTCCAGCCAATTGTCTGTGGATTGGCGGAAGTTCAACAGGACCCTGTCTAGTTTTGAGTTACCCGACGATAGAGTGGGTGGAAGGAACTGAGAGAACTTGTGTTTCATAAGTTTCCATGGAAACTGCCTTCTTGGATATGCCCATGATTTGTATACCCTGTGTACACGTGAAATAAATTGTTCGACATCATCCCTAATCCGCGTTTTATCCAATTGTCTGTTTCCCTTATAAGGGGAAAAGCGTGACCCCCAGGATAGCAATGTTAATTGCTCCTCAGGGAGCTGAACTGTTGATAGGTTCACGACATTAGATTGTAGAATAGATGTTTCGTACAACACATCCAACAGTCTATCATCTGTGATAGGGTTGTGTATATAATTTCAATCATTCAATAAACAAAAAGATAGCATACAAATCGGTATGTATCGGTAGTGGTAGATTCTGCATCAACCATTCAACAACTGTTTTGTTATTGATGGTATTATCCATTTTGCAAATAAATCCCATTAGGCAGCATGCTTCGTTTCTGCCACTCTTACTTATGTGGGGCGAGACGTTGGTGATCGCGCTAGAAGTTTTCTCTGGACGTTGACGTCATCTTCGCTGGCCTCGATTCGTGCGTGGGGCGATGAAAGGGCAGTTGTCGCCTCGGTCGTTGTCGCCCTGGCGTCTTCTGTTTTGGTTGCCCAGAGCATGTGATCCATTGGGATGTCGTTGGTATGGCTCGTGCCGGCGATCGTGTGCATTATTACGGGAACAGGAATTGTGCTGGTCCCTGTGACCAGGTTGATTGCGGCGTCCATTGCCATGGTGAACGTCCCTTTCCGAGGAGTTGCGGCGCTCGACCCTTGAGCTTCGGTCTGCTTCGGATGGTTGTCGTTCGGCATTGTCGTCACTGGTGTCCGCTGCTCTTGGTGGCTTCCTTGTATGGCCACGAATCAACACGGAGACTGGCTGGGCTCGCAGGGCCTGATTCGGCTTGATGTGCACTATTTTGCAGGTTTTTGTGAGCGCCTGTATCAGGATACGATTGTAATTAATCGTAAAAATCCTGATACAGGTGTCAAATGTGACTGTATTGTCAAATGGGTCCATCAACATCTTGAGCTCATCGATGAGACCCGTCAGCCTCTCTTGTATGCAGTTTGCCGCCGTACGAATCAGGTTGAACTGAGCTGTCTGCAGAACCAGTTTTTCGGAAAACTGCTGTTGAATAGTAGCCCCCAAGCCTTGTGAAATGGTGACTTCACTTGTAATGAGTAGTTTTCCATGCCATCTCCACGCTGAATCGTGGCAAGAAGTTCAACTGGAGCATGTGGTCCAATATCTTGGAGAGTGCTCCCCACCATCGGGTGAACAGGGAGGAGCCGATGCTAGGCGGCATTGCAGTTGGCTCAAAAACCCGAATGTCGGGAGCCCTTCGGTGTTGAAGACATCTAGTATGCCTACAATGGCTAGAAATACCCGTGTCACAGTGGTCTCCGGATTTTCTAGTGTTTGAAGGGTATACAACCCTGGTAACTCGAGGTGTTGAATCCTCTCACTATTTGTCTTGTTAATTCCAGGAGCTATCTCCGGAATCGGCTCTGTGCTTTCGAAGGGGAACTCGCCCGACATGAATTCCAACAGCGCGTCATCTGCCATCGCAAAGTCGCTCGACGAAGGTCCTGCAGCCTTGAACGATATATGTGCAAGCAATACATCAAATAAATGCACGCTTAGAGTAGGTAACATGTCAGTAAAAGTTTGTATACCGCCCTGTTAACGCGTTTCAGCTTATGGGAGCTCATCAGAACTGGCAAATACATCACAGCTCTAATTGTGTTATCCCATAGTGCGTACATTGAGTGTAGGATCACCAGAGCTGTAAAATTACTGCCATTTGAGTAATCAATTACAATTACAATTACTCAACTCAGGTACTAATTGATTACTATTACAGTTACTGCCCACACAAAGTAATTGATTACC
>OFHS01000379.1:0-21085 GCA_900245855.1 Calvadosia cruxmelitensis
AACTTTATTATTATATTATATTATAATCAATGTTATATTAACTATTATTAACTTTAAGCAATTATCACATGGTTTACCTTCATGAGAGGTTCCATTAGTTCACACGCTTGTTTGACATACGCACGATGTCCTTTCACCAAGTGAATGAAGCAATGACGAATCAAAGTGAGTCCCTTGTCAATCAAAGGTGGCAGGTCTTCTAGCAGCTGAGCGTTCATAGCTTCATAATTATTGCGAGCAAAGACCAACTCTTCCTTGGCCTAACATACAGAAAAATAATATCATTAAAACCACAATTGTGTCATAAATATAAAACTATAAAAATCATCCAGCTAGAACATAATGGTGTTGGAGAGCAGAATTGAATGTTAAGCGTTCAACGTTGTAATTAAAAATAAAAATACAGCTTACTATTCCAATTTTGTCCTTGTCTTTGATTTTCTCTGCTCGTTTCAAATGATAATCAAAGTCCAACAATTTATCATGGCGCTTTTGAATCAAGCGGAAAGGACTTTGAAGGAGGTTCACCAATTGACTGAGCGGTGCGACGAACTTCGCTTGAACGTGGTCAACCTGGAGACAAGAAAAAGCAATAAGAAACAGAAAACTGGAAGATGCAGCGAGAGGCAAAAGCGGTGGTCGTGGTTAAGTTTTCCCGCCAGCAAGTGTCACAGGTAACTAGCCAATCAAAAGCTCGTACCAGGCTTAACTACAGGCACCGTTCCCTTGCGGGGTAAAATCTTCGCCGTCCTTGTCAACATAAGCACTTTTTAAAAGGAAATTTAACATCATCATAAAGGCACAAATCAATAAAAATAATAGCTGCAAAGCTCTCTGACAATGAACGTTGCGTAGCGATCAGCAAACGTGCAGGGAAAGGAACAAGCTTGGGCTTGAATCTTTGAAATTCGATTCAGATGATGCGAAGGTGCTTGTCAAAAAAATCTCGGAAGACAAGATTCAGGTCAAGTAGTCGTAGTGAGCAAAGTATATTAAATTGATAAGGGCGATTAAAAATAGTTATGATTTGCAAAAGAAACTTACAAACTGCAGTGCTGACACTTCGCACAATTTCAAAAACACATAATGGTAAGCATCGACTTCTTCTGAGCTTGCTTGATCCATGTAAAATTCACGAATATCTTCTGCAACATTCTTCTGGATAACACAATGTTCCTGGATCATATAAAACAAAAAGAAATCAGTTTGCTTTCAAATCATGGCAATTCAACGAAGGATAAATGAATAACTGAAAGACGACTTTACAGTTGTCTCTACCTGAACGCATTCCAAATACGTTGCAACATTTTTCAGTGCAAATTTCAAAGTGCGGTCGAGATTTCTAAGCTTCCGTTCTTCCTCATTGAATGTTTCATCAATGGTCTAAAAGGGGTGAAGAAAAACACTCTTAGCGATTTTTAACACTTAGCTTTATGATAGTTGTATTTTTCAAAGACAACACTCACATGAGCCAAACCGGTGAAACGAGTAATTTTCTGATTAATTCGTGATGATTTCTTTCTGACTGAATGCCAATTCAATTTCTGGATCTTGTTACCAATGCCATCTGGGCGCTGATACTTCTGGACTGCATATTAAAACCAACAACAGAAGAACATAACTCTTCAAGATCGCTATTGACCAATCAAAAGCACAGATATGAAACTACGCGACAATACCATCCAATCACAGACGACCAAGCATTGATAACGAACCGAGGTCTTTCCTTCTCTTGAGCTCGTTTATTTCCTTGGCGATGTCAGAAGAAACAATAACAGCTTGTCGCAAATCAGCTTGCTCAGGGTACTCGGGAGGCGTCGTCTAAACCAGACAAAAACATAAACAGTCTAAACCTGGTCTTCGCCGCCAGGACCAATGGCAGGACTCAGCATAACGTATCTCAGTCTATCAGGTTGAAGGTGAATTTTATATTTGAATGACAACGCATCAATACGACGGGCTTCACTCGCTTACTTTCTTGCTCTCTACTCGACCGGGTAGCAGGTAATGTCCACTGCACAGTAATGTATCTATAATCAAGTTGTTCGAGGGGAAACTACTCGGACATGAGGCAATGAAAGCATGCGGTAATTTAAAGTTTTGAACCATTGCTACAAGATATACAGTAAAATCGAAAGCAATCAAATCGTGTACGTTAAAATTCTCAATTTAAGCCACGGCAAGATCCAAGAGTTCATGTTATGCAGATCAGAACTTTTATGAACTTCCACTAATTAGTTGCAATAATATTGTTGGTTTTCTGCTGTTTATCAGTGTGACTGGTGCTTGGTCGTGAGAGGGACGGGTTCCACAGCTTACAACGGCTACCTTACAATATGACAAATCAACTCTCACCTAATGGCGATGAGTAGAATGTGGGTTAAATTGAGGCAAGGAAATCAAAACATGAATGAAAAAAGTACTCATTTACCAACCTTGAGAATTTCTTGCAAAATGAGCGGATACTTGAGAATCCTTTGAACAGGTTTAATTAAAAACGACGACAAATCCCAACATTGAGTCTCATTTCTAAAGTAAGGAAAAATAATTAAAATAAAATAAAATATCAAACAAATACATCTTCTATTGAAAAAGAAAATCAAGTAAATTATTACAGATGATAGCGCTAGCGGGCAAGAGTAGCTAGATCAACGGGAAATCTTAGATTGCCAAAAAAAACTAAACAATTGGAGAGAAAGATCAAAATAATACAATCTTACAATACCTAAAGTCAGTAAAGTGCAAGTTTGTCGTCTCAGACAATCGACAGTAAAATACAATCATCAGAAAAGTTCAACATCAAGATTTCTAATGGTTTCACGATGATAACAGCAGTTGGATTTTGCTCCCGGGTTCTGAGTCTGGCCCCAATAAAGCGGATAACTCTGTAGGGAGCAAGGTGGCGCAACACGCAAGGAATATCGTAGGACCATGTTGCTGAGCGTCATGAACAATCCTTCATTACAAAACCCTGGTTGTGCCTTCATTGCTAAATATATAAAACGCTATGGAAGACCAGAAAGATCATTCTCTCGAGCAATGGTTAAAGGGTGGCTCTGAGTTAAGTCTACAGAATCAAAAGGCATTGAATTTTTTTATCAAACTATGTACCTTGTTGTTTCATTTCACTACTGGGGGCCAGTGGTCCCAATCAGGGGCTAGGCTTCCCCGACGGATTCAGTACAACAAATGTCTCCATATTAGGAAAAAGGTTTCTGTAAACTCAGTGATTGACAGCATCAAGGAAAGTGCACACAGTCCACGATTAAAGATCATTCCGCATTCACATGTTACGAATTTAGTCCAAGACATGAGATGTTGTTCAGGCCAACAATTTATTGCTAGTCTTTGAGAGCAGCTGCTTCATTACACACTTGGTTACTTACCTCACAGTATCTACAGCATTGGCAAGCTCTTCCATCACATCCACCTGATCTTCATACTACAAGTAAAGGTGACAACATCAACAACTGGCAACATATAGCACACTCAAAGAAATCATAGCACACTTCAGTGGAGTCAACAAGGTACACAAAAAAATTTATTTACGTCCATTGACAGTGACCAAACTACAGATGCATTTCAATCCGGCAAAATGAACAAGCTCTCAAGAATTAAACAAATTTAACGTACAGTATTTAACAACTACCTGAGTCAAGAGACCACCTGTGTTAGAAAGACCACCTGTGTCATGAGACCACCCGACCCACCCGTGTTAAGCAAGCACCTGTGTCAAGAGGCCACCTGTGTCAAGTGACCACCTATGTTAAAAGGCTACCTGTGTCAAGTGACCCTCTGTGTCAAGTGACCACAGGTACCTGCGTCAAATGACTACGTTCAAGCAGATCCATAAAGGACCAATCAATACACAACCACAACTGTTCTATGATGCGATTGCTTCAATTTTACAGTAAGGCAGCTTGTCTTACAAACTTAAGTACATTGAAACCTTGTTAATATCGCTATGATTTTCCAGCCAAAAATCGTGATAATAAGCGAGTCGTAATATTAAGCGAGTTGAAACAGTTGATTTTGACAAAGCTTGGTTCTCAAAGGGAAGTGATATTAAGCGGGTTGTGATATTAACCGAGGTGATATTAACGGGGTTACACTGTACCTTTTCGAGCCAGGCTTGGGCATCATCATAATTCCGGCAATATGCGGCATAGCGTTGTTTCACATCTGGCAATGTCTTCATAAACAATGCAGCTGAAACAACGACACAAGAAAACAGAAATAAAATCGTTGTCACGTGCATAGATAATTAGACATCTAACTGTTGAGCTGACAATCAACCAATTACACTTAGTAATTGCTGGAATTAAATGATCTCGAAAGCTGGGCATCCTTCCTGTAGCCTTTCTACAAAATTTGCCTCAAGATGTTGGAAGGTCAAAGTAGTCGTGATCCTACATGAAGGTCTTTTCCCCTTTGTTACAGTGAAACCTGTTTATAACGGTCACCCCTGGGACCTGAGAAAAATGACCTTTATAGACAGGTAGCCTTTTTGTCCAGGTTAATTTCTATAGAAAGTATCATTTGGGGATATGAAGAGTGGCCTTTATAGGCAGGTGGCTGCTCTACAGAGGTGGCCGTTAATACAGGTTTGACTGTACTAGCTTATTAGATATTGTACCATTAGTCTAAGCTACCTGTGAGGTGAACGTGTAGCAGGTATTGAGATGTTACACTGTCAGTAGCCGGTTACATCATATAATAATCATGTCATGAAAGAACTCCCAAGTTGGTTTTCTTCTCATAGCCTCAAGGACCATGTTATATGCAATATGAGCACCACTGAACAGATGTAGTTTAACTCGTCTTAAGCGACTACCATTAATAGTCAACACAGGTGGTCACCTAAAAAAGGTCAATTGTAGTTGATAATTCAAGGGACCATTTGAGGGAGGTCCGTTAAAACAGATTGGACATGTTTGGTCTTTTCTTCTCAAACTCACAGAGGAATATTCGAACATGTAAGGATGTGAAGCAATGAGTTACTTTTCTATTAAGATTTATAACCTTTAGATTAATTGAGCTTTAGCTTTAGTTGGGATTAAAAACTCACCTAAAGCAGGCAGATCCGGATGCTCAAGATCGGTCAGAAGATTCTGCATTGCATCAAGGAACTCCGTCGCTACTTTATGCAACACAGGAAGATTGCCAAATATCAAATCAACATTGATATGATCCACCTGCAAATAAACACAAATACAAAATATATACAGTGAAACCTGTCTATAATGGTCACTTTTGGAACCTGAGAAAAATGACCTTTATAGACAGGTGTGTTATGATCTTAGCATAAGGTCACTGTTCAAGTAATATGCAAGTGAAAACAAGGTCTCTCCGTAAACACGTGTATTCGATACAACGCGTAAAACACAACTGAAAAGGACAAAGCACTGTGATTACATGGCAGATCTATAATTATTCTGCCGGGGTACGTGCTGATAATAAAATGAGTAAAGCAGTAAGCTGGGGGTGCATGTTTTGGGGTTATGAAGAGTGGCCTTTATACACAGGTAACTGCTCTACAGAGGTGGCCGCTAATACAGGTTTGACGGTAATAATACAATTACAAATCATAATAATCACAATACATTATCTATTATCTCTCACTATATTATATATATATTATTATTGATTATCTATCATAATAATCACAGGAGCAGAGATCATCTTTCTAGGAAGAGAAGGAACCCAAGCAGTAATCTGATAGAGCTGTCATAGCCAGCTCATCCCTATTACAGTGCAACCATGTCCAAGTACTTAATGCAAAATGAATTTGGCAACCAGCTGCTTTGTATTTCATTAAAACTGTCTATAACCAAAACTGACATAAAGAAAGACATTTATGAATAAAGGTTAATTTAAGACAAAAATGACAGAAAAAGAAATGACATTCATTCAGCACCAGTCCACAATTTGGACCAAAGAGGCTTTCTTTTGATTTCTGAGTAAAAGATATCTGATGAAAAGTGTGGTTTGAGTTTGAGCAAATTTTACCGTTTAATTTAACCCAATTAATATTCCGCTGCTGGGGCAGCAAAAGCATGGGATACCTGACTTGGTATGAAGCGGTGTGAATTCTATTCATAATGTGTGACTAACTGATTTCCCTTTCAGTACCACCCTATACAGTCAAACCTGCATTAGCGATCACCTCCATAGAGCAGAGACCTGTGTATAAAGGCCATTATTCATAACCACAAAATGACACTTTCGATAGAAATCAACCTGGACAAAAAGGCCACCTGCCTATAAAGGTCATTTTCGTCAGGTCCAAGAGGTGATCGTTATAGACAGGTTTCATTGTACAGTCAAACCTGCATTAGCGGCCACCTCTATAGAGCAGCCACCTGTGTATAAAGGTCACTATTCAAAACCCCAAAATGATATTCTCTATAGAAATCAACCTGGACAAAAAGGCCACCTGCCTATAAAGGTCATTTTCGTCAGGTCCAAGAGGTGATCGTTATAGACAGGTTTCACTGTACTTGATTCGATTACCAACAATATTAAAATATCAAACTCATTGGCGACTTACTTTTGAGTGTTTCAGATACGAATAAACCTTTGTCGAACATAATTTCAAATCATTGACATAACTGATCTCCGTGTTTAATAACTCCTTGACGACCTTCATCCGATTGGCCAGCATTTTCGTCTGACGATCTTCACTTTTAGTGGGAACTGGGGATTTTTTCTCTTCCAGAACATCTAAAAGTAAATTTAGGTAAAATATCAAAAGAATCGAATTACATATTTCAGATTCAGCTTTGCGACAGATATTAACAAAAGCTTTTGATGATGACACATATTACTTGTGCATCAATGTTTAGACATCGGGAATTTGGAGTACAAATTATAATATGACAAATGAGACACTCCAGAAAGAGTTTCACGTTGTAAATATAATTATTAACACAGGAACTATTTAGAAATTTGATATTACAAAATAAAAATGCAATTATATTGTTCAGACTGATTACAAGAAATATGCAATTAAAGCATTAAATGATGAAAGAAAGAAGAAGAAAAAATTGGAGCAATGAAATCAGTAGATTTGTCAAATCTGCTTACCGGTAATACAATATCCAAGGGAAGTTATATAATTTATTATGAAATCACATGAACATGTTTTCTTTGATATAAGTTAAACTTATCTAAATGCTATCGCCCAACGAACTAATGACGAGTGGTCCCTTAACACAGGTGGCCATTAAAAACAGGTAAATTGCAGTGTGCTTGTCCCTAAAAGGACCATTTAAATGTGGTCTCTTACCTTGCAGGTCTTTCAGTTCATCCTCCAGCCCTTCAATCATAACTGTGCAGAATGTTATGTTTTCCTGAATCTCTTGTCGTTCACTGGGATCAGCATTAGCAAGCAGCTTCTGCAAGGACGAACGGCTACTGCCATGCATCTATAAAGCAAGCAGCAATTTATTCCAACCGAGCCTCAAGTATCACAGCATATGTACTACAATTTATCCGAACATGTAACCAATTCAACCTCAATTATGTTATTTAAATGTAGACTTACGTCATTTATTATATAATCATCTAACCGTAAAAATGTTTTCGTGTATTGCAAGTACCTTAGGTAGGTCTTCTACGTGTGTATTATTTGAATATTTTCTCAAATACATATATAATTCAATGTGAGGTAATAGAGAAGCATTATCATTAAGTTTGCAATAAATCGGATCACTTCATTGCAGAAATTATACTTCTATTGCTGCGGATTCAACATGGGCTCTGTAGTGGAGTCAAAATCAATATAAAGGCCAGCTATGTCATTCACAATGCAGTTGATGTGGTCTAGCGGTTAAATGTCTCGATTTCATTTTCAAGAATTATGGCTACGCTACTGTTTCTGAGGAGTAGAATGTTTATCGTTATTGTTTATGATTCTGATGATCTGTATATCTGCTCTACTTATCATACAAAGTTACACACACATTTGTTATACGCTAAAAGATTATTTTTATATCATTTCTTACAAATTATTGCCCAGAAGCCACGTATCAGAAACGCACCTCAATTTGTCGTTCAATCTCTGCAATTCTAACAGAAAGGTCATCTGTAGTGCCAAATTGGGCAAGCGTGTGAGACCTTTCATCTGCAAGAAATCAAACATGTGTGTCCACTTAGGTCAATGTACAAGACATCTGACAGACAATCTAGACGCGCTGGGTTCAAATCAAGGGCCAGGCCCAAATGAAGAAAACAACGTAGATCAATCTTTTTAGGTGGAAACGACATTTCTCCCTTGCCTTCTAGAAAAAAGTTAACATTCACTTCCTAGGGCTTTGTGTTAAATAAATTCAACAACGTGACAACGTGGTCAATAAAATCAATATAGTGGTAACTCTCTGGCATCATTCAAAGTCAAATTACTGTCTTCCATTTCGCTTTAATTATCGCTCTATCTTTTTCATGTTTTTAAATAACCGGCTAGTGTAAGTGCAGCGTAAAAGCTGCCTTCTATTCGTGTATTCTTCAAATTTGTTTACAAATTTTTAACAAATAAAGAGATATATATTGTTCTATTACATCATGTGCAGCACTTCGTGTTCAATCTACATAGTGTTTATATTCTGTTATATTATGCTAAATAATACAATATAAAAATCAATCCAGTTAATACAATAATTAAAAGAAAAGATATATTCAGTTATCAACACTGTCTTCTTATTCTGGCATAGAAGTAGCACATAAGTAAACAAACAACAAACAAACCTTCTAATGAACTCAATTCATCCTGAAGCCGATCGATTGACACACTGTAGGAATCTCGTCTTGCGGTCAGCTCTTGTTGCTTGGCTTCATCGTCAACAAGCTGGTAAAAGAATAAAGATCAAAGTTAATTCGAAATTCCATAAACAATTACACAGCACTACACTTGCCTCAAAATGAGTAAAAATAATAAAATAATAAACTGCTCATGATGATACCGATAATCGATAATTCTAATGGAATGGATTCTATTTAACTACGTGTTTCCAATAGTTCCATAGTATTCCAAAAAGAAGCAAATTGAGAATGATAATATCAAGAAGAACCACAAACAGACAAACAAACAAAACAAATCAAGTTACGCAAACAAACAATGATTGACTACAACTAACAAACAAATAAATTTATGCAAACAAACAAATACTCAAACAGCTGTAAAAGCCATAGAAATGTCTTACCTCAAGCATCGACAATACACCACTTAGAAGTTCATTTTCATGCTAGAATAAAAGCAATGAGAATGCGTATACTGCCCAGCGGGTCTCTGCGCATTACTTACTATAGAAATTCACCAAGAAATATTTTCGTAAGGCGAATACAGCTATTCAAAACATACTTTTCAAGGGCCTCAGACACCCCTAGCAGAGACCATTTGAGTAGGCGGGACCTCAGCCCCCAAACGCTTGCTGGCAGGTTGGAAAATGCTTCCAAAGTAAGAATATTCCTCACGAAGTAGGTGAGATTAAGTCTCAAAGAATGGTCTTTGTGGGTTGGCAATCTTTGATATGTTACCTTGAATGTTACTTTGTCTTTGCCTTCATTCCGTTATTGGTTCCATATACTGGCTACTTTCTATTGCACACTCCCAATTTCTTTTTTAGTCATACTTGGTTAGCACATCATTAAACAAAATCCTGTATTCTATGTTTAGTTACACACAGGGGTGGCGCCAGAAATTTCAGAAGGGGGTGCTAGGTTTCCCCAACGGGGGAGGGGGGAGGGCTAACCAATGAGCGTAAATTTCTATAAAATNGCGGACACATTGAAATCAGTAGCAAACTCGCATTTCTGAGCCTCATAATCTGTTGCAATTAGCTCGTCGTCTGGAATTATCCAGCACGGTGGATGGTTTACCGGTAAACGGCATTGTGGCCGATATTGCCACAACTACGAGCTTAGTTTTCTCCAACAGAGCAGCTCCAAATTCCCCGATGGGGGGCTAGTTTTCTCGGACAGGGGGGTACAGCCCCCGAGCCCCCCTCTAGTGCCACCCCTGGTTACACAAGTGGGCAATGAACCGAATTCAAATGAATTGGGGATATTACCTCTATTTGACTGACAACAGTGGTTATCTTATCATCCAATGAAACATGATCAGGAAGCAGAGGACTCTTTGGCATTGAACCTACAAAGCAAATGCTTATAATCAACAAATAAAAATAATTAAATATTTCAAATCTCAATCAAACACAAATCGAAAGAGGGGCGCCAATGATTAAAACCAAATACTGGTACATAGATTTTTTTTGGGCATGGATTTGAGTAAAAAAAAATAGTCCAAGAAACATTACCAAGTAAATTTTACACAGCTTAAACATAGGGGTTTAAAATTGCAACAACAATAATAAGAAGTGTAATTGCGACTCCACGGCTGCAATACATGATGAACAAGGGGCAGAGCGTAGAACGTAGGATATTGCCCTGCACTACAATGACGGCACATTTTCAAAGATTAATTAGGTCAATTAGAGATTGCAATAATCGCAAAGCTACTTAAATGACACAACTAACTGGGCCTTCGCGTGACGGTTTTCTAATATTATTGAGGGTTCACGGTTCAACCATGGTATACAATATAATTTGATAGGCGTAGTAATCCTTCAGATAGACTATACAACGGCTACAAAGGCATCTTTGACAAAGAAACACTCTTGAAAGTAGTTTTAGACAACATTTACTTCGTTAAATTAGAAACCATATTATGATCTTGTTAGCCACATCTAGGTCGAGCGTAGAAAGTCTTCAGCTGCCATAATCAATGCACACACATGGAATTGAAACAGAAAATTCATGTATATCAATACTTAGCATCACATTTTACCATTCGTAGATGGAGAGGCACTTTCAGTTTTGGCAAGTCCAATACGAGGCGGAGCCTTGTACTGAAACAAACAAAAATGAACAGTTAAACTAGTGGTCTGGTGATCGTGTACATGGCCATACAATCCAGCAAGCATTGGAAGCTTATGCTTTAGGCCCTCATTTTATAGAGGCCCTCTTTAATGGTAGCTTCGATATTCAACTGTGTAGTACAGTCAAACCTGTATTAGCGTCCACCTCTATAGAGCAGCCACCTGTGTATAAAGGTTATTTTCATGACCCCAAAATGACACTTTCTATGGAAATCAACCCTGACAGAAAGGCCACCTGTCTATAAAGGTCATTTTCTTAGGTCCCAGAGGTGACCATTGTAGACAGGTTTCACTGCTCCTAGATCATGCAAACTGAAACGACCTTCAAAATGCTATTACATTGAAACCTGTCTATAACAGTCACCTTTGGGACATGAAGAAAATGACCGTTATACACAGGTGGCTGCCCTGTAGAGGTGGCCGCTAATACAGGTTTGATTGTAGATAGATTTGTCCTATTTTGATGATGTGGGTCAAGCCAAATTGTTTCATGACACGTCAAATGGAAAGCTGTTCAACAGAACTATATAGTTTTCATGCCTGTTAATCATCTACAATAGGCCTCCAATGGCAAAGTGTTTTAGACCCTCTGGAGTTGGCCCTGGTAGCGTAATTGCGATAGACTCCAACAACAGCATGCGCTTGTCAATGACATAACACGAATTATGGTTTGGAAACCTACACAATTGTAAATTCACCAAAGGATAACATGAATAAAGCTATGATATGTATACCGCTTTCCCAACGAGAAAGTCAGCTGAAACAACAGTTGACTTATACACCGTCCACTCGTCCACTGAACTGAGTTGCCTTGCTTATGCTCAATCAAAACCTGAGAATCAGGGATTCGCTTGTGCATGCTGTGAACCGATACCTAATCAATTACAGCAGGCAAATACAAAGCAACGTCTTGACATACCAAACATGTGTTAAACTAAAAAGCAGCTGTGAATACCTACGTAGGCCTAGAACGAGACTGATTCAAATACAATGCAGAAAGATGTGGTTCTACATTGCATCATTTACCTTGTGAACAGGCAATGTGTTATGTCGGCGTAGTCCAGGACTGCTGCAGTCTTGTTTTGCCTCTCGCTGGTCGGATATACTCGTTGCAGTATGATCTAATGAAACACGTTGAATCGACTGAGATGATGCAGATTTACTAAGCGTTCCAAGTCTTTCGCGAGGTTGGGGACTAGGAGCAAGAGGCTTTAACAATTTTGAAGAAGATTCTTTATCAACAGAATCAAGCAGATCATTGTTTGGTTTGTCTTTTGGTTGTAAATTAGGCGTGGCAGATGGTCTTTTAGGGGCTTGCCGTTTTTTACGCGGTGGAGCCTTCACATGATTAGCAACCGGTTTGGGCTCAGAATTCGTTGGCGATGTCCCTAAAATCAAAGGAACACGATCTGACAATGTTTGCTGAGGATTTGCCGCACCAGGAGACGATAATTGTTTTCCTTGCTCTGCCTTGGTATGTGCTGGCGCTTTCTTCTTCTTCAATGACTTCCTAAGGCTGAGTGTTCTCGGTCTCGGTTGAGAAATTGGCTTTTCAGCAGCAGAGTGTTTTCTAGTACCTTGCATATTGGTCTCCACACTGTTTTTCCTCTCTACAACATCTCCATTTGTAACTGTTTTCTTTCCTATGGCTTCAGGTTCGACTAAATCATTAGGGTCAAATGGAAGATCTCTAATAATCTCCACATAATTTCTTGGGAAAATTCCCTGGTGCTTCCCAATTTCTCCAAAGAACCAATCTTTCCCAACTTTCTTCATCAAGGTGATCATGTCTCCTTTATCAAAGCTAAGGTCTTTTTCTGTTGGACCAACGTACATAAACAAAGCCTTTGCCATCGGCTCAAGATTTGTGTCCTCTTTTTGTTCTTCGTCTTCGTGAAAGCGTAAATTATCCGGCAGAGGTACAACAATGTCAACAAACATGGAGGGGAACTTGCCAGTTTTCCCACTAAATTCCCCTTCCATCCAGAATCCATCTACTTCGCGTTTTAAAGAGATCATACTCCCCTTGGCGATCGTCAATTCATCTGCACTTTGTGCATTAAAGTCACTGTTGGCTTTGCCTTGAGGCTGAGGAGCAATATCTCCGTTGCTACTGCCTCCATTACGATGCTGGCTTCTGGTAGAGAAATCAAGCTCTTTTACAAACTGCTTTGGGAAAATGCCTTTGAAATTGTCGTAATGTCCTTTCAACCAATTGTCGTCAACAGTCTCTTCTATCGTAATGATTTGTCCGATGTCAAAGTTGAGATCTTCTGACTCCTGGCTTGCGTAGCTGTTCAATGCAAAGCAGACCCTTGTAGGGCATGTTGAAAGCACTTCCTTTACAAACACCGATGGAAATTGTCCAGCCGCACCATTACAAATGCCAAGCATCCACTCTGTGCTGATCAATTCAATGACTTTGATGAAATCTCCTTTACGAAATTCCAAATCATCGTGAGTTTCCTTGCTGAAGTCATAAATAGCAGAAACCAGAGATCCTGCCATTGCAACTGCAAAAGAAATACAGCAACCGAATGTGAGAAATGCTCTCTTGGTGGCATTTTCAGAAGTAAATTCCATAGAGCTCAGAGGAAACTTTGAAACCAGAAACCCTTTCATAAAAGCAGGGTAATCCCGGAGCATATCCAAGAGAGTGTCCGAACGCCAATTCTTTGTGAAAACATTGATACACTGACAGATTTGAATCATCAACCTCACAAACCAGAGTGCAAAGCTAGCAATGTTTCTAAGCTAAATCTACATGATTGACCAGGTGTGCTACAAATCATGATACAAATGAAATTGTAACCCTAAGCCTGCATACATCATCACCATATCACAACAAACAAACAAAAACTAACTATTGGCAACTAACTCAAAAAAAAAAGAAAAGTAAAAAAGTTAGCTTGTGATCTCAGCTCCATGAAAAACAGAACTTGTATTTGATTGAATAACTGAATAAATGAGGATGATGATGACAACATCTTGACAATTGAAATGACAACACAGAAGTCATTCAGCTCAAGGCATGGGGCTGGTATTGCTCTCCACACACACACAGATTGCCATGTTCTTGTAGACCACAAATATTGTGGACAACAGCTGAAATTGAACCTGACTCTTTTTACTGTTAATTCCCACCTCTTGTAAGTTTAAATCTCAATTGTGGTTTGACCCAATGGATGCAACCATTCAGTGAATGTCATCAATTCATCAGGGTCTTGGAAGGTTCAACATCAGTTTGGACTTTCCTTGGCGAATTTCACCAGCTTATCAGTGGGGCCAGGGGTGATGGATAAGGGAGGGAGGATGGAGAGATCCAATCACAACTCCCTAACATTAAGGCTGTTAATCAGTAGCTCAACCTCATAACATTTCAAAGCATATGGAGAATCTTTTGCAAGAAAATGTCTCTTAACAAACCTGTAAATAATGTGTGCATTGGCGAATGAAAATGAAGAGTGATTACTTCCCTGTTTGTCCGAAACAGAACTATGATGGTAGAATAGCTTACATCGTTCAAAATTGGTAAAGTTAATTGATCAGGCACTTTTGAAACAAATCTACTACTAAAATCGTCAACAACATTTCCCAAAATCCAGGAAATCTGTTCTTACAAAAAACAAAGCAGAAGTTTCCTGGAGGGGCACGCTCCCAAATGCTGCTAGTAGAAGCCTTTCGTGATGTCAATCCTGTGGACTCCACAAAGCAAACACTCTTGAATGCGACCCACAGTTATTTAATTATGCTGTCAAGTCTAGCATTCCTATGAATTCTATATCAATGGCTATGATACTCATTGATTATAGAAGATAAGTTTAAATTTAGTGACCTCCATGAACATACAAAGAGCAATAAATGTAGAAATCCAGTTGACACATTATTGTGTCTTCCGTGATTTTAATTGTCGAGGGCCCCAAAAGAAGGCAAGCGCAAGCCATTGGCTTATTGGGCTACCCTCGCTAAAGAAAGTGACGTTTACATTTACATACATGTAGACGTTTGAAGCGATCCAGTCAGCAAACAATTTAAGCAAACAAATGTCCTCCATCAGGTATTGCTGGAAGAGGTACACGTGTACATGCTCATTTGTTACATAACCTAAATGTTGTACAATTGTAATTATCGTAGTCCAGTCAAACCTGTATTAGCGATCACCTCTATAGAGCAACCACCTGCGCATAAAGGTCGCCAGAAGTCCCTTATTTCCCGGAATCGTTTGGTATTTATATGCTATACAGTGCCAAATTTAGTTGATTTTGCTAGACATTTCTGCAATAGTTTGTAAATGTTCCGTATTATTCCTCTGTGGTCTTGTAATCCTAACCTTAATGTGGAATATCATAGCAAATCTACACGAAAACATCCCATAATACTAAACGCGCCATGTCGTCTGTCTGTCGGTGTGTTCGTGTGTCTGTAAGTGCCCTCGAAACGCGTCCTCCGTTGAGCTCTTCTCCGCCAAGATCGTTACTTTCCCACACTTCCCTTTTACAAAAGTCGCAACAGGAAGGACGTCTTCTCTGAATGGGAGCAGTCACACGCTCTCCTTCTTGACAACGGCATAACCTTTTGCATTTCAAATTCGACGTTTTCACCGCAGCTTCGCCATTTATTATTGCTGCGTGCACGGAACAATGGTTTTGTCCTCACGTGATCAAGCTGCGAGATCGAAAGATGTGACCCTGGCTTCGGGTACGTCACGTTTCGGCGCAGACATTTTGGCGCCTGATCGTTTTGACGCAAAGACGTTTTGGCGAAGTTAAATCAGTGCGAAAAGTTGTGCGAAACACAACGAAAAGAGACCGCAGACTTGTAAACTGATGGCGTCTTTTGCTGAAACCAATTTGTGCATACCAAAACACGGAGCATGGCTGAATTACACTGTTTTCTTTTTCATCTGCAAGTCAAAAAGCAAGCCTCCTAACCGTGGAGTACATGCTTACTTTGTAGATCTTGCAGCCTTGGGGTATGGGTCAAATGGCCCCCATGATGTGATCGCTTCATTTGTGAGTAGTTTCCCTTAGGACAACTTCATTATAAATGCAATACTGTGTAGTGGACATTACCTGCTACAAGGCAAAATAGAGAGAGAGAGAAAAGGAGGGCTTCTGTATAGGTGCGTTATCATTCGTCCATCTCATTCACCCTCAACCTGATAGACTGAGATGAATTACGCTGAGTCCTGCCATTGGCCCTGGCGGCGTAGCCGCTAGTCCGCTAGTTTGGTCTATAAACTAGGTTGTTTGTTGTGCACATTGCATGGTAGATTCCTGCATGCGGTTCTCAACAGATCGTTATCTTTCCCTGATCTTTCCAACATAAAACGATGCTTTCACTTGTGATCGCTTGAGACATAAACAATACATGCAGATTAATCTGATAAGGCTACAAAACAGCTGAAGCGTCCTCAGACTTGATTATAAATCGACACAATTAGCAGCAGGTGACATGGCAAGAAGTAACTTTCAAAATCAAAAACTAAACACTTAGCCTACATACCTTGTAAAAATCAGAGAAATTTGAAAATGTGGGAAATTTCACTGGGAAAGTTAGATTACTCGCTCTAACGCAGAACCAAAGGAAACTTTAAACCAGCCAACGAATCAGTGTTTATTCCACATTATTCCAAGCCTGCTTACCGGCGACCAGGGGTTAATGGGGCTGTCAACGGTTTCTATTTCAACCTCACGCGCTGGCATCAGAGATCATCCTCATAAATCTTTACAACGGCAATGAACAGAAAGATAAAAGCGAATGTCTGTCACGCACGATCTTTCACGCCCCAACTAGAACAAAATTGAAACGAACATGACTGCGAGTCAAATCACAAAACCGGTACTCTCCAAAACTTGTTCAACACTCTTGCAGTCAAGGAAATATCAAACAGATCTCAGAATAAATTTAGATTTTAGGATATCGTTCACTAGAACTCGGAAATCAAGTTTGCCGATATCAACAACAATTTAAAAGGGCAATTAAGAGAAAATCAGATCGGCTGGTCTTCTCGCCGGGAGGTTAGCAAAGTCGACAAAGGTGAAATCAACGTGTCAGTCATTGGCAAAGCTTGTCGTTTCGAAGGCAGCTGGATTTGTCAGCATTGACATTGCGATAAAACTCATTGAGCCACAATGTTCAAGGAGCATACGCTGAGTTCGCTGTTGTCTGGCAGAGAGTGATTGAAACAGCACAGTTTCCAAACACATAACTCCCCAAGGCACTCCTGTTTGCAGTGCTACAAAATCCTGAACAGTAACTATCAACAGAATCTTGGGTTTCCAAAAGATAGACCCTGAAGTAAAGCACAGGAATGCATGCCGATACAAACTGCACGATACAAAATATTTACCTCCCGTCTTCAAAGCGATGGCATCATGTTCAAGATGCGCCCGCCAATCTCCGCGAATTCATCGCCAATTTCAAGGGTATAATGCCTTGAAATGGATCCAAGCTAGGCAATATAGAAGCAGAAACCATCTGCAAACAAATCCAGAGCAAAATACTATCGCTAATGGTAGAAACGTTGCTAATATTCTGTTGGAAATAAGCGTAGCAAATTGAAAGCCATTGACGGCAAACGCAAAACAAATAGCGCTGGAAAACGCAAGCGAGATTCAATCCCGCAGACGGAGAACACTACGCGTGAAACAGATAGAATAAATTAGACTATTTTCCCAAGATTCGACAACCAAAACCCCACTATTTTAACTCCGTATTAAATCAAGATACTTTGCATTCCTATTTGTTTGAATTATAATTGGATAAGCACAAAATAAAACCAATAACTGATTTAATGTGGAACGACTTCCGTGCTGTCTTGACCTCCTGATCGATGTCATCGAGATCTTATGAGCTGGCATTGAGTTCACAACAAAGATGGCGATCATGCTGACGCTTCATTCACTCGACGAAAATCAAAGACTTTTACTGCCCCTGGAAAGCATTCTCCATTAACCATGGTCTGTGACTTTGTTAAGCAGACATCCGAAATGCCTTTAAGCCTTATTTCGAAACTGATCCCGTTTCACATGGCGGCTTTTGTGCCATGTGTTTTGTCCATGTTGGCCGGCTTCTTCATTGCTTTGATGATTTCCTTACTTGGTTTGGAAGATTTAATTGGAATTCGTTTTGACTGGCTTCACTTTTCTACCAACTCCTACCAAAATAGTCTTATGTTAATCAGCAAAGAACCAAATGCTCTGGCGAGGAGAAATTACAACGTTGCTGTTTTGCCGCAGAGGCACACGGACGTAGCTGAAATGGGTAAGGACACTTTCGTTGACAACCCTCCGAAAGACATCTCCTGGGACTATTTGTCAAGAATTCAAGGATATACTATATATTTATCTTAAAACTGTAAGATAGGGAATGCACATAGCGTCATCTTCTATTGGCCCGTAAGCCTATCCTGTCGAATTTTCTCTTACACTTTTACAGTACAGCATCATCATAATGTAGCCCAGTAGCAGTAGGCAGTAGGCCCATTGATTGTATTCCCTGGTTCCCTGGTACGGCTTATCCCCTGAAGTCACGTCTGCTATAATAAGATATTATCATTTATAACGTACATTTCGTTGTCGTCTGAAATGTTTTTTTATAATTATTTTCTACTGTGTCATGGACTCATGGTAAGAAGCAACGCCATAATGGTTGCTGAAATGGTTTGAGGAAGCCTATCTGTTTTACAACATGCTAGCCTTACAGCACTTTATTACATCAGACATCTGTGTGATCCATTGTGGCTGTCAAATAAGCTTGAGCATGTGTAATGTGATCAGAGACAGGACGTGGTCTACGCTTTCCACCCTCTAAATTTAGACTTTTTGGAACTCAGCTGTGCTGATTGTTCCGTGCATAACGAGATTAAACAATAAAATTAGCAATTTATGCAATGAACTTGCTTGTATACTGTAAATCGTACTTGGAAATTGAGCAGAGTGTGAATTTTCCAGAGAATTCATGTGCAGGTGTGATTATGGCATAAAATTGTTCGGGGGTTTAGTTCCCTGTATGCTGCATAAAATGCAGTCGGGTATGTTCTATCTCTACCATAGTCAATCATTTTTGTAGGCCTATTCTGATTTGAGTTTTTGATTTCTTGTTCTGCAACTAATCTGCTGTTTTCAATTGTAATGGGTGAATACAAAAAGTTTACTACGATACAATTTTTTATTATTACTATTAGTAATACCATTTTATCATCATAATCGTCATCCTAATTACTGTTTTAGCTGATGTGTAATGCCCTTTTTCATGTTTATTTTAGTTCCTCTGATTCCAGAGGTTGAGTCAGCCCTCAGATTGGCCTTACAGATGAATGAGCAAGGAAAGAAAGAGAAAGCAATGAAATTATTAGAGCAATGCAAGTCGCTCAGTCCTGGGCATCCAGATGTGCTGAACCAATACGGCGAGCTGGTAGAAGCTGATGACATCATCGGAGCAGAACATCACTTTGCTCTGGCTCTTGTACAGAATCCACACCATAGCAAGGCATCAGAAAACCGGAAACGACTTTTACCATTGGTGCGGAAACTTGACGGCGAGATGCTTTTACGCATTGAAAGAAAACGAGATAAACTCATGATGATCCCAGAAGGCAATGCGGCGTTAACGAGAGCAAAGTTAGAGGGATACTATCAGTATATTTATCATACAAACGGCATCGAAGGGAACACTATGACACTGTCGATGACCAGAGCTATTGTCGAAACTGGAGTTGCTGTTGGAGGCAAAAGCATCATGGAGCACAATGAAGTGCTTGGTATGGATGCCGCACTGAAATATATTAACAACACACTACTGTCGAAGTTTGGTCAGATTGACATTGGAGATATCCTTGAGATTCACAAGCGTGTTCTTGGTTATGTGAACCCTATAGATGCCGGACTGTTTCGGAACACTCAAGTCTACGTCGGTGACCATGTTCCCCCTAGCCCCACAGATGTCGAAAAGTATATGACAGATTTCAGCAATTGGCTCCAATCTAGGGACGTCCTACATATACACCCTATTGAGCTGGCTTCACTTGCCCACTACAAATTGGTATTTATTCATCCGTTTACAGATGGTAATGGAAGAACATCAAGGCTTTTAATGAATTATTTTCTAATGAAAGCAGGCTACCCGCCAGTGATAATCAAGAAAGAACAACGATTTGAATATTATGAATATTTACAGAAAGCCAACATGGGTGACGTACGACCATTCATTCGTTTTGTTGCTCGATGTACAGAAGCCACATTAGATAATTACTTGTCATCAGTAACGATCATACCGAAGAAAACAACAACATTAATTGATGATTTCCACGAATTAGGGTTCTTGAAAGGTAAAGAGAAAGAACAGGTGGGAGAGTGCGATCCTGATTTATCAAATGGTCATAACGATCTTAGTAGAAATCAAGAAGGACAATGTAAAAGAGTGGATTGAATATAATAAAAGAAAGTATAAATATAATTAATAACCACACGGATAGGAAATTCTATCTTCCCTGTTTCAAGCATTGTGTACATTTTCGATGAATATTAAATATTTAATGAGTGCTCTCACATTTTGTGTTGTATTTGAAGATGCATTCAATTTTGTATCCTGTTAATTGGTACACAATACCGTAATCGCTGCTTGATGAAGTCGCTTTGGAACCAGTCCATTTTAAAATGAAGTGATGGCAAGGGAAAACATGCAGGAAAAATTAATGAGCGCAAAGAATACTTGGTTGGTCGGTTGGTTGGTTTTATTATCCGTGATTTTGAGGATCAGGCTAAACATAGCAGCTATCAAATGGTTGGTAGATACTGTAGATAGATATTTATTTTGATTAGATTACATCATTAAAATTTGGTAAAACGTCCTCTTCTTGCATCGATCTTGGAATCACTTCCAGAACGGAAGGAGCATCACCGCACTGTAGTACTGCTCTCATTCGTTTGGTTTGGTTGCTTTTTCAAAGGAAGAAACGAGTGTAGGCCTGGCAGTGAATATTTCATGGCTTCATATTATTTGAATAGTCAAAGTGGGCTTCATCTAGCTATCGAAGGTGTTTGATTCCCAGTCTGCATTCTGTGTTTGCTGCGCGGAGAACATAAATTTCGATTTTGAGAATGCGCGGATGGTGCGCGGATAGGACTCGTACTAATTCTTCTTCCAAT
>OFHS01000379.1:21147-45481 GCA_900245855.1 Calvadosia cruxmelitensis
GTCAGGTTTGATTCAGCTAGGTCTGAGATTCCGTCCCCTCTCTCCCCCCGGAGTTCCTAGAACAGTTGTAGGTCTTGACATGGGTCTTGAAGAAACGATAATGTGCATTCAACTTTGTAGTGAGTTTGTAATTATAAATATCATTATACTATACAAATATACATACAGCATGGACTTAATCATCCGACCGATTTCATGCGAACAAGCGACGAGAGCGAAAACATTTAACAACTCCTGAGCTGACGTTTCTAATGTTTCCACTGCATGGTCTCTATGGCAACACGTTGCACAGCGTCAGCGTCATCAGCTACGTGATCGATTACCGTATCCGGTCGAGGCTCGTTCTAAACTTGTAACACATGAAACCAGGTACCAGTTACCTCTAGTACTCCAAAACTAACAAAATCGGACTGTATTTGGTTGAAGTACCAGAGCTTGAATGCCACTACGAATTGACTTCCAAGTAGAAGCTTTGTGTTACGACTGACTTGTTTAAAACACAAGAAAGAAACAAGAGACATAGAATACAAAGAGTTAGAAACAGGAAGAATATTTACACAAAATAACATCATCATCATCATTTATTCTGTAAAACCAATAAGCTGCAATAGCTTTTTTCATGGTGCAGATACAAATAGATACAAATATGGTATTACAGAGTATGGATATAAAAACATTACTAAATATAATTATTTTTCTCTTTTTTTCTTCTTTTTTTTCTTTTTTTTTTAACATCAGTAATAACAAAGTGTTAGGGTTACTGCAGATGTTTTCTGATCATCTTGCCGAACCCAGCCCTGCAAGCAACTGTCTTCATCTGCGATGGTAGATCGTTGCACAGATGGACGCCAGCAGCCTGAAAGGAGTGACGATGGCTTGACTTGAGATAGAAATTGTTGCTAGAGAAAGATCGAGTTTTGAAAGAGAAAGGAGGTTGAGACATATCTATTATCAGAGGAGGTGCATCACGATGTTGAACTGTTTGCATCAAGGAGAGCTGATGATAATGATCACATTAAACATACATAAAGATCGTAAAACCATGTCCAAGAACACGTGGACGATAACAAATACAAGAACAAGAGAACAAAGTAATGAACAAGTGGCGAATCAACTAAAGCCACGAACTTAAATATCGAAACTAAGGGGAATGGTGTTGTGTTCCCTGTGTGCTATGACACACTAGAGCCCAGGCTCTTGATTGTATAACTTCTGATCTGAGCCACATGCAACATTGTTGCTCTGGCCTCGATGAATACATGTTACTGTTATCGAGCCGGTCTACTCTATTGACTATCCGTTCACATCTGAACATAACAAATGGAAACTAATATCAACCAATCAGCGATTAACACATAAAAGACGGCCACCTCAATGGACTCAGAAAATTGGTCGTTATCCATAGGTTGATTTCTAGTAACAATGAATAAATGGCTGCGGTCCGCATTTTCATTTTATTCGCTAATATTGACAGAACCCTAAATGTTGTGCCGCAGGCTGCGAAATTCGAAATAAACTAACAACTCTCCTCGAAGGAATCCCATCACTCCAAACGCTTGGCGCAAACTATGGTAGCAAGACAGAAAACTTTTTCTCTACCAATTGCTGAATAAAATTATCTAAACGTGAACCTAAAAATACCTAGAATTTCTACATTAAAAGTCCTCTTAACAAATTAAAAATGTCCTCCAGCTGGTCCACGCAGGGTAATTGTTCCCAGAACATTGATAGCATTTCCCCTTTGGATCGTGATGCCAATTCTCTCTTTAAAATATGCCGCTGTGTTATTGCCATCTGACGCTTTGATTAAAATCCTCGCTGTTTCTCTAAAAGATCAGATGCCTGGGCATGCTTCCTCATCGCACCAATAGTTCCACATCCATGGATTTTGGATGTTAAATTTTTTTTCCAGTGAGCTATATTTGATGTTTTTTTTTCTTCAGCGGCTGTTGCTTCGGTGCCGGCTTTTGCCTAGGTGGAAGGCAGAAGAGACACTGCCAGGGTATCTACAGATGTGATATCTCATGCGAGAGACTTGCCTCTTTCCCAAGGAATCTGTGCCTTATGCCGTCTGGACACTTCCCGTCTGTGTGAGCAAGACCAGGAGGTTCAAGGATGGTTGGAAAGTGTGCAGAGGAAGTAACCGTTAGATGACGGCATTTGCTTCTGCATGCCTTGACAATCTACCGGCAGACTTGGTATACGTCCATCGTGACCATCTGGTTTTACTGCCTCACCACGTAGGTACATATGCCATTGGCATACATTTAGGCCGAGGCGTAAGGAGACTGCAATTCGCAAGTGCTGATGTTGCATCCAAAGGTTCAATAATGCAGATGGTAAAGCTTGTAGGCAAGCACCCGATTCCTTTGCAGCCGAAGCTTACAGACGGGCCTTTTCACTTGACTGAATCATGCAGTTATCCACATGCGCATGCATACTGCGGGCAATGACGTTACCATAGAGATGCGAAGGCATTGCATTACCAAAGAGATGCAAGAAATAAGCAATGAAAACTAAAGCCTAAAAACAACATTATTTTCCACTAAATATTACAGGAAGTGAGGATGTTTTTCCATTGAATGGCCATGGCGAAATATGGTTTATATCATCGCATTTTTCAATGTTCACTTCACATCTTGTCTTGCGCAGGGGATTTTATTTCTTCTAGGATAATCGCCGGAGTATGCAATTGTTTCTCGTTCTTATCACTCCCCTTTTTACTGAGACGAGTTTTGGTCTTGAAAAAGACTTCAACTTCGACAGTTTCTCTTTGATGTTCGTTTTGCAACGAAGGACGCGTGTATGTGATGTCATGGCGATACGTTGTGCTGTGTTGGTCCGTGAATAACCCATCAGCATCGTGGTCATAGCGACCGCGTGACCTCCCGTTTGCGGTTTCGATCGATGCCTTTTTCAGTGCGTGCATTATAGAGCCATTGCTGCCAAATATAAATACCATCGGTCCTAAAACCAGAATGGAGTATTTCAGAAGTTCTAATATGTGCAACATCCAATTCCGTGTCTTTTTAGCATCGTGCGAGACGACATTATCGCTTCTGCTTCTTGCTTTGACATCGAGTAGCGTTGCAATAATCATAGGACTCCAGACGGCGAGGTAGCACTGAAACAGTCGAAAAACACTATAGCCACTTTGGACGTGAGTGACCAAGTCATGTGACCGAGGTTGCTGATCTGTTCCGTAGATATCCACCGTCCTGGCGTGACGGAATGTCAATTTGATATAAAGCAAATCCAAAATGGTGACGATGAAGAACGGAAGAATGACCAAGAGGAACATGTGCGCGTATGTGTAGCCCTCGGGCATGATTCGGTGTTTGCCGCAATAAAGACCATCTGCGAACTCCTCTCTTTCACCCACAAGACCAACCAAGACCGCCAAAGCGACTGCCCCTCCCCACATGACGACAACAAGCCAATGTTTCTCGTATATTCTCCCCGTGCAGGATAGTTTCCTTGTGATACGAAATCGCACTTTGGAGAATCGTTCAGCTGCCATGATGGTCAGGGTTGCCAACGTAACGACCTCCCATGAGACGTCAACGAGCGAATACCACTTGCATGAATCACGCGTCGTCATCCATAAGACGCTGACGATTTTCAGCGGGATTATAGTTAGTGTAGCAACAACATTCATGAACCATAAATTGCATGATAAAACGAAGACGCGATGGCAGCGCGTCATGCGGATGATACCGACCAAACACAAGACGTTGGCAACGCAGCTGGCTATTAACAGCACTGGATACGTTACCAACGTAAACGTTTTGACGCCGTCCTCTGAATAATGGACGTCGTGGTCGGTGGCGTTCCCTATTCCGTTGTTGACCATAATTGCGGCTGCTTCGACCTTATAGTGTTAACGCAACTCGGTTTTATCGCGTTCCACCTCAGCTCTCTCTCTCTGTAAACCACTTCCACCCTGGCTCGATGGACTGCCTGTTATCAAGGTAATAATATAACCTCACATTGGCCGCATTTACCGACTATTAAAATTTAATCGGGGGACGAATTATACCTGCAGTTGGCATGACAACACGCAATGGCGTCTTGTAGTGTTTTCGTTTGCTCCACAGTCCAACCCTTGATGTTTTGACATGCTGAATGTGAATGGACAGCCTGCTTCATCTCAAACCCACTCGACAGTCCGTCACATCGGACACCAATGAGTGGCATTCATTCAAATGTTATTGAATCGTCGTGTTTCTCATGGTTTCAACAAAATGTTGCTTATTCATGATTTCGGAGGGAAGCTAAAATCGACAACCGTCGTTATCATAGCTTGTCATTTTAACGTAAACAAATCCACAATCGTTCGGTAGAACCATAGAATCTTCCCGCCCCTATTCAGATACGGTTTTCTTGTACTGGTCTTAAAATAAAATGTCCCCGTTGAAGGAAGCAAAGATCATAATAACCGCGGAGATAGAATGACAATAGCCTAAAAGATCGTCACAAAATGTTTTTCCTAACTTATATATGTCTCTTTAGTTATGAAAATTTCAGCAAATTTAAAGAATACACGAATAGAATGCTGTTCTTACACTAAACTTACTCTATAGACGATTAATGAACTTACAAGTCGGTATTTTGAAATTCATTCCTTTGCTAGTCACGCTATAAATTTCTACCAGTAGTCTACAACTGGCACGCACTAACCGCGAAGATATGACCTCTAAATATGTGATTCGTTCTGGTGGTCTGGTATTATACTTTAGTATTCTGATTATTTCATAGCTACCTGTTGCACGCGATGCTGTAAGGCGCATGCTCTGTCACTAGACGAATGCCGTTGATGGCTTTCTCCGTCTTCAGTTTTTTCAATTTGGTTTTTAGAAATGCTATTGTAGTTTATTCCAATTCTCAAATACTTTAAATCATCGTAAAATATGTTAAATAATCTCGAAATAAATTAGATATAAAAAATTACCACAGTCCTACAAAAAGCCTACTTACAAGTAAAACATGTCTTCATTTGAAACGCAAGAGCAACTACAATTAAATGAATCATTTTGAGTGCAGTGGCTCGCAAGGGGATGCGCCTGTCAAATCAAGAAAGTCAATGACAAGAATTCCCCAGGCGTATCCTATAGAAGAAATCCGAGGCCGCCATCGGATTAGAATCCCGATGCGTCTTATCGTAAAATAATTAGTCCAAGTTCCATAACTAGCCACTATATATATACGAGAATTTTGTGTAAGACAAAGACGAAGGCTTTCGCATTCCATATAACATTCATATTTTCCTATACAGGTTGCTTGTCCCACGACAGGAAGAGGAGGCAGAGTTCCAAGGATTATATATGCATGGTCGTTGGTGTCAGAGCTCTATGTCGTGAGACACAGCGTATAATTCAAGACAGACGGAGTTATAATCGGTGTCTTTCTCATTCAATTCAATCGTGGTCTGTAAGCCTGTTATTGACGTGTTTCTTTCTGATTACGGAACGAGAAATACTAATTGTGTGTTTAGCTTTTGATTTCGATTAGCTAGATCGGTGTAATCAAGCAAAGCAAACATTACTGGAATACAAAGCATACAGTAACTGCATTGCATTGTACACTTGTACAGTACAGTATGCAGAAATTGAAGATTCATCTCAGTATGCAAATCACCACGGCAAATCACCTTTATGAGCACCCAATCCCCATGTAGAGGCCAGAACAACATGCTGGCAAAAGTTGCATGGAAGAGCGAAGAACAAGTTTGTGAAGTCACTGTACTTGTCTTTGTTCGTACATTCTTCTCGAATGGCTTTCATCCACAAATCTTCTCAAAGTTTCCTTACTCATGCAAGATTATGGTACCTTATCGATGCCAAGGACCAGATATGTGGTAGATTGGCCGTGTATTTGAGCCAAATTCTTCAGGGTAAAACCAAGCCAATTTATCACCACGGAGTTGATGTCGGAGACCACATTGTTGTTGTAAACACGTCAAAAATTACCATCACGGGTAAAAACTGGGAACAGAAAGTATTACGACATCACACTGGATACCCAGGTGGATTGAGAGAAATTCCAATTAAGACAATCCACAAGAATGATGGCACGCGAATCCTCTGGAGAGCTGTCTATGGTATGGTACCGAAAACAAAGCAACGTCCAGTCCTGATGAAACGATTGTATCTATTTCCGGACGAGAATCATCCTTTTGCAGAAAATATCTATGCCAAGCTAGAAGGACCTGCTCCTCTTTCCAAACGTTTAGTGGAATACAGTGCAGAGGAAATATCAGACTATCCGAAGATTGTTTAGTACCAAGTTTACTTCCAATCTGTAATCAAGTTCTTCATCTTTCTTACTAAAAGTCATAAGCTTTATGATGTTTGTTGCAGACGTAAGGTCAAGCTGCGGCATGCGAGAAACTCGCCTGAGACTGATATGAAAGACTCAGACAATCTCAATAGAGACTGTTCATATGTTAGGTAATAATTTTGGTAACAAATAGAATCCACTCTGGTAAAGTGAAGAAATTGTATCCTAGAACATTAAGAAAGCCCTGAAAGTTTTGTGCTAAACAATGTGTAAGTTTTCATATTTCGGATGGCGCAGCATTCTGTGACTTCCGAGAAATGAATTTACCAGTAAGGAACTGGCATGCAAAATCATGTGATAATGCGGCGACAATCACAAGTAGGCAGTTTTACAGCAAATTGAACATTTCTTGCAAACTGCCGCAAGTTCAAGGACAGACGACTGTCAATTCCTTTTTACTGAGATCGCTGCTTGATGTAGGAATATGTATTGTCTATATATGGTATTTATTCAATCATACTTAATGACAGTATGACACTACATTAAAACAAATATAAACTTGGTTACTGATACACAGCTGTGCGCATTTTTAATTATACTGAATAAATACGATATCTGTACATCTACCACAAGTGAAAAGCATTAGAAGCATGTCAATTTTGACATCAATGGCCGCTATGACAAGTTCTGTTATTCCCAAGACACAAATCCAGGCAGTGTTAGTTCATAAACTACCAAAGGCAATTACTGCAGCATGTACTCTCACGTTAGCAAAAGTCACAAATTTAAGTTAACAAAATTTCAAATTTTAATAAGTAATACTACACCAGGAATAAAGAAACAAAATGTGCCACAAATACATCAATCTCAAACCGATCAATTTATTTCTGTCTGGTAGACATGTGGATCCAATAATAATACGTACAGTGGCTGTAAACACCTAGCATCTCTAGGTGTCATCTTCGCATGAGATTCCAGCTACCAAATCAGATCCCAGCTGCTGACAGTCTTCTCTTTGCATAAACCCATCGTTAGCCAATAGTCGCGACTGATTATTTACAAGGTTTAGCGACTTAGCGTGTTATTTCCATATAACAAAGTAGATGCGATCAATCCATTGTGGAGTTCACCGTAAAACGAGATCACTCCCGCCATCGTTTGACTTGGAAACCATTTAACCATGCAGCTTCTTTCCTCGCAGAAAGCCAGCTTTGAGTTTTCTAAACCAATTTGATGCTTGAACACAAGAAAACTAGTTCTATTAATGAGTACTATTTAATAGGTGATATTCTGTTATAATAAATCATTATAACTTTATGAGGGAAATGAAACATCTCAGAGAAATTGTCTGTCATTGAATGACACTGCTTGTGATGTCGACCATTTTAGGGAACTTTGCTTGTTTGCTCTCAAGTTGCTCCTGAGACCAGTTGAGCAATTTAAATATACAAGAAAGCTTTGGTAATGTTTCTTGGTGTTCACTTTCCAATATGGCAGCATTCAATTCACTGGCGACCTTATGCCGGTGATGATGGTCCAATAAATCACCAAATGGTGAGCTCTCCGGGTCGTCGTAAGCCAGCAAGGCCATCGTTTTCTCCAGTTCCACAAGAAACTCTTTATTTTCCGTGCCAAGCTCTGCCATGGTATTCTGTGAGAAATCCAGTGCCTGAGTAACAAGCTTTTGTCGAATGAGTTCAATCAGATGTTGCTGTTGAAGATGAAAATATAGGTGAGGTCGAGTATCGAGGATTTCAGTGTTGAGGTCGTTGGTAAGTCGTATAGCTTCTCCAATATCACCACGTTGAACTGCAGCTCTAACTTTGATGCGTTCGTCTAGTTTGTCGAGGGTTTGATGTGGTTCGATGCCAGCTTCAAGACGAAACTTCTCAGCTGCCTCTTTGAAACCTTCGGTAACGAGGTAATTCATTATTAACTTGTTCATATCCGAACGCTGAAGACTACACTCCTGTAACGACTGCATCCACTCTGCTGAGCTGCATTCATCGCATTTGTCGTTCAAGCTGTTTACACTCATTCCGTCCGAAAAGAGTTTATTGAGCAGAAAGTTTACGCTTCCATTTCAAAAGGAACTCCAAGCTATCATTTGTTGTTGTTGCTGCAACTGGCCTTGGCAGCAGCATGCGCATGCGTCATGGTAGCACCGCAGACCGGCACTTAGGTCCGCTGTCGCACGTGTTCATTCTTTCCGAAATCTTTCTCGTAGGGTTCAGGTGAGCTGATTTCTTTTGCATGAAAATCTGATTTAATATCCAAATTCATCGAGCAGCAGAATCAACCTACTGTAAAGAATATTTCAAAATTGGATGCACAAGTCCTTGTTGTATTGATTTAGTGTATATTTATTTATTTCAAAAGCTATTTCAGTAAATAATCTCTTGTTTTCTCTCGCCTAGCCATGGGTTGTTACAAGTACATCGAAGAGTTATATAAAAAGAAGCAGAGTGATGTCCTGCGTTTTGTGCTGAGGATTCGTTGCTGGCAGTTGCGACAACTCACGGCAATCCACCGTGCAACTCGCCCGACTCGTCCCGATAAAGCCAGGCGTCTGGGCTACAAAGCCAAGCAAGGATATGTCATCTACCGTATTCGCCTTCGCCGTGGTGGACGCAAGAAGCCAGTCCCAAAAGGAATCACATACGGAAAGCCGAAAGGACAAGGTGTCAATCAAATCAAGTTCCAACGCAGTCTTAGATCTGTGGCAGAGGTAATTTTGCTGTCTTCTAGTTTACAATTTGCCTGACTGTTCTTTGCAGACGAGTTGCTTGTGACCTTAGGCAAAGTTGAAGGCTCTAGCTGAGAACATACCTGTAATATCAATGATCAGACTATGGACCACTTTCCGTGGGTTGCCATTTTGCTGTTTCTGATGAGTGTACTTTAAATGCAAACATGAAACGTTGCATCGCGACTTATTTTGTAGCATTTGCTGACTTTGTAAAGATATATGCTGCCTGTCCATGTCCATTATGCTTACCAAGAAATTGATTAAATGGTAGTGATTCTACAAGACTTGATAAAGAAAGAAACTAATCAATTTATTATTTTTTTCAGGAGCGTGCTGGACGTCACTGCGGAGGACTTCGTGTTCTGAGCTCTTACTGGATAGCACAGGATTCAACATACAAATATTTTGAAGTTATAATGGTTGACCCTGCTCATAAGGCGATCCGACGTGATGCTCGCATCAACTGGATATGCAAGGCTGTCCATAAGCACAGAGAACTCCGTGGTCTGACTGCAGCTGGACGCAAGAACCGTGGCATGCGAAAGGGTCATGGCTACAACAAGGTCATTGGCAGCTCTCGACGTGCCAACTGGAAGAAGCACAACATCTTGTCTCTTCGCAGATACAGATAGATCTGAAATACAACCTCGACCCAACATTTGTTTGTTTTCTGAGTTGAACCCTTTTCACGAGTTAAACAGTAGATGCTGCTCTTTCCTCTATTTATAACTATTTACTGTATAAGCAAACCTACGAAAAACCTACGGACCTGAGAAAAATGCCTTTATAGACAGGTGGCCTTCCTGCCCAGGTTGGTTTTTATAGAAATTGTTGGGTTTATGAAGAGTGGCCTGTATACACAGGGGGCTTGCTCTATAGAGGTGGCTGCTAATATAGGTTTGATTGTACACTGTTAGTAATTGCAGAGCAAAATTAAGCTTGCCAGGGTCTTCATCCGGGGACACTGTCGTAGATTTAATGAACTTTTTGTACAATGGAGATGTTTTGGCTTCATGTTCTGATAATAGATGTAAAATAAGGCAAAGGTAATAAATTTAAATTTTTGGGGTAGATATTTTCGGTGTCAAGTATTTCGCTGTAGATGAATGTTTGGAGCTTGAAAGACAGCTGAAATGGCCACAGATATCAGAAATAAAGAGAGTGACAGACGAAGCAACATCAACTTAACCATTTCATTCTTTTGTTGTATGCAAATTGATACAAATACGAATAAATATACATAGAATTGAATCCTCAAATTCAGGGCCGTAATAGGATATGTAGATTAACTTGACAAATAAAAGCAGCATCTTTCCAAGCTCTTTCAAGGACAACAACCAGAGATGAAACGATAGTTCGCCTTGCTCGTTATAATTTGAAATCAGACAGCATTAGGTTGTTTGCACAATTACGAGCTGCAAAAAAAACCAGGAAAATCAGTTCGCTACATCAAAATATTGTAACATGACGACAATCGTCAATTAATAACTGCCAATGACTACTTTTTGTAGGTTATCTTACCATCAAAATACGTCGTGTCGAGCGCATCGTTTGGATTTGGAATAAATGGAGCATCGAGCTTGTGAAGATTCGCCCAATCGGTTCCTTTGAATACGCCAAATGTCTTTATTTCTGTTAAGCAAAATGCAAAGAAAAAGTTTTTCCAAAATTGTCATTGTTGTCAGATATACAGTAGACCTATCAAGTTGTAATCTGGTGAGCGACTGATCAGTAGGCCTATAGGTAAATTTTAATTAACTGTTGAAAACAAATTAAACCACAACGACATCGTATCCAACAATAGAAATGTAGTAGGTCTTTTGTATGAAAAGATACACATTTTAATTCGGAAGATAATTTAAGTTACAGTTGTCTGAGTACTAGTTTGTCAAATCAAACTTCTGTAAATCTGGAATCGTCAATTGTCAACAGGCTAGCTAATTGACTTGATATCTACACCCCAAGGCAACCTGTATCAAGAGACCAATTTTCAGTTGCCTCAATAAGAAACACTATGAGAAAAAAGTGCTGAAAATTCAGTACTTTATCTTCTTCAGGGAAAGCAGTATTTTAGTACTTCTTCAGCACTTATTTAAAATGTACTGACTTTTCTTCAGCCTATTCTCAGTAGGTCTGTTCTTTTCGGTACTTTTCAGCACTTATTTTAAAATGTACTGACTTTTCTTCAGCCTATTCTCAGTTGGTCTGCTCTTTTCGGTACTTTTCAGCACTTATTTAAAATGTACTGACTTTTCTTCAGCCTATTCTCAGTAGGTCTGTTCTTTTCGGTACTTTTTCAGCATTTATTTAAAATGTAGTGACTTTTCTTCAGCCTATTCTCAGTAGGTCTGCTCTTTTCAGCACTTTTTCAGCACTTTTGTTCCTCATAGTGACAGTCATTTAGCAAGACAAGTTGACTAAATAGGTCATCTATATTCCATCTCTCCGCACTACTCTATGACATATCAACACATTCACGCATGTCCCTGATTTTGATTAATGTCTGTCTACGTTAAAAATTTGTATTCAAACAACAAATTTATATAGGATAAAGTTTTATGCATCAAACCTTAATATGTTGTCGTAGGTCAACGGAAGAAAGTTTAATTACCTTCAGCATCAGGTCTGTTCTGAGCATCAACTGTCAGCATTTTGTCAATGGCATCCTGCGCAGCTTCATCTAACGCCTCATCGCCTTCGGGAAACTCAAGGTCTAGAAGAAAACAAATGCGGTTAAGAAGTCTAGATATTAGACTTAACAGAATTTCTCATTGCAAATTTGAACAAGCAGTCATTAGGCATCGATGTTTCATAATGTCAAGCCATTAAGGTACAGTCAAACTTGCATTAGCAATCACCTCTATAAAGCAGCCACCTGTGTATAAAGGCCACTCTTCATGACCTCAAATGACACTTTCTATAGAGATCAACCTAGATAGAAAGGCCACCTGTCTATTAAGATCATTTTCCTCAGGTCTTGAAGGTGACCGTTATAGACAGGTTTCACTGTAAGTATTGTTGGAGAGCGTATGCTTTACACTGACATTCTACAAGGCAACTCAAGGTGGTTCGTAAAAAGAAAGGCGGGTCGTGTTACAAAGGACTGGCTCACAGCATCGTAACAAGGCTCACTCACAGATATAAATGGAGATTGTGTGTGCAGACTAGTTTTCTGCAATGAATAATTTCAGTTTCTAACAAGTATCTGGGAAGGCTGTGTCAATCAAGCAACTGGGACATCGAATGTAACATCTGACAAGCTTGCATGTCAGACAGGCCTCTGTCGAATCTACTGGAAGGGAGAAACTAATGCTAAACTAGCCTCCACTGAAATGAGTGAGTGTGATCATGGTGTGATCCCGTATTGGAAACGAGAAAGCAATGTCTCTAGGAATCTTTAGCTGGAATGAAACACACTTAAGCCCAACCTCTTACTATTGATCTGTATTGATCTGCGGAAGCCATGCATCGGTAGCTTTCAGTACAGTCCTACCTCGATTAATGATTCGACTGAAAACCAACTCAGGTGATTCATCATTGAATGGAGGGAAGCCAACGAGAAGTTCATAAAAGCAAACACCAACTGACCACCAATCAAGAGCAGGAGCTGATCAAAGGAAGACAACGTCAAAAAATTGAGCCCATCTGCATTCGCGGAAAGGATATAAAACACTACAACATTCCAAAGCAATATAGCATGGTAGCAAAAATCATAAAGTTGGCAGAGTAAGAATTTGTTACGTCTTCACAGTCTCTTAAATATTTATGTCAGTAATCAGCCTGATAATCACTAATCAGTGCCCGCTGTCAGTTGCTATAAATGCCTTGTATTTTGAAACATTGTTCTCTAGCAATCGGTACTCTTAAGCTTTCAGACAGCCTGGCTACCTTCGTTCGTAACTACCACAAAAACTATTCCATGTTACAACTCAGCCTGCTATTATCAACGCCTGTCGACTGTACCTTTCATTCTCTACAATGCAGCTGTTAAACTTACTTTGCTTTTTAAAAGGAGAAGACCTGTTCAGCTGTTCTAGTCATTGACATTCAATATCAGCATTGTCTCGAATAAAGACACAAGTTCTATTTCCGTCAGTTTACCGTGGTCATTTCTGAGGAGAATTTCAGGCGCCAGATAGTCAGGCGTACCAACAACTGGTTGCAACGTGTCATCAGCATGGAATGTGTCATTTGAATTGGTTGATTGTCGAGGAGGAGTAACACGATGGATCTGAAAACAATTGAAAGTATTTCTAATATAAATATTACCGCAAATCAAAAATTAATTACCACATGTCATCCTTCTTCCCGAAGACAATCAGGGAGTGGAACGGTTTACCATCGGAAATTGTTGAGAGCAAGTCACTAGATTCGTTTAAATTGCAGATCAGTCGCTACCTAGGAAATTAAGCCATTTATTTATCTTTTGCTAAAATACAAAATCTCTCTTTAAAATGATTACTATGGCTTTAAAATTTTTTATCCTACCTACATTTTTATTTTTATTTATTATTTTTGTCACAAATGTTTTTATCTGGTCTCTAGTATGTATATCCGTTTTTAATTTTTAATTTTATATTTTTTTATGACGTGCAATATTTGTAAGAATCATCTATTTAGATGGATACAAATAAAGGAAAATGATGATACAGACAGACAGACAGACAGACAGACAGACGGATCAGGATAGAATCAAGATACTTTATGTAGTGGAAACAGCTCACTAATAATCAGCAACACAAACGAAGAACAGATTCTGCAGCATAACCACCCAACACTATAAGAAAAAGTACTGAAAAAGGGGTTAAAAAAGTACTGAAAAGAAAGAGCGTACCTACTGAAAAACTGATGAAAACTCAGTATCCTTTTCAGCACTTTTTCAGTACATTTTTCTGCATTTTTTTCTCATATTGTAAAGTACAAGTTAAGATTATCAGCAAAAAGCCTGGCATCTATCCATCTGACTTTCAAACTCTTTGGGGAGTTTCAATAAGCGGAGTGTAAATTATATAATTATTTTACAATAGGACAAAAGACTGCTCACAAGCATTCACTGAAGAATTACCTTTTACCTAAACAATGGAACATGCTTTAGCTAGTTGTCTGATAATTTGATTAATTTGGAAAAGTAGAAAAGGAATAATAAGCGAAAGGCAACTAACAATTTGTAAACCATTTTGCAATGACAACACTCAAGAAAGAAATTCATGAGTCACATTATCACAGGTGGAGTGAATTAAACAGAACGGTGCGACCACTGAAAGACGCACACAGATGTTGTATATGTGTTATAATTACTGGTACAAGTTAGCCTCCATTCCATGTCAATCTCGTTATGATATCTGTCTTATGTAAGTGCGTAGTAATGTTGATTCAGATGTGCTATTACCATCGTCATAACCTGATGTGTATTTGTCTGACATTATATATCTGTAGAACGCAACAAGCGTGGAAACAAGTAATGTTTAATTTGACCACGTGATTTTAAATGGCCAATAGGATGCTCGTAAAGTTGTTAGCCAATCATGTTGTATTTCCGTTTTGTATATATTTGGTAAAAGTTGTTAGATCTGATTACTTGCTCTGAGGCACTGATTGCTTCGAAGACATGCTACTATTGTGGTAGTTCAGTATGCTGAGTCTTCTTTGGAGTCAAGTCAAGTTGATTGAGCGTAATTTCATAGGGAAATTTCAGTTGAAAGCTGAAATCTCACTGGGAGATTCAATTGTCTTATTGGGAGACAACAGCTATTAGAAAACACCAGAAGTTGAATGACTGTGCTAAAGTTAAGTCCTAAGGAAAAGAAAACAGTCCTCTGCTCAGTCTTGGTAGAAGCACAAAAAAGTCATTCTCTCACTTCTTCAATATCCTATAGTTGAGAACCTACATCTCCTTATTGTCTCTTTATTTGATAATGTTATAAGAAGATAACATGGCGCAGTGAATTATCAACTTTGGATTTCAATTACGTTAGACACATAAGGTTTTCTTTTGCAGATGGAATTAAATCATTGAATTATTGATGTAAGCTTAATAATAGAGGCTTGACGGTTGGTAATTTGAATTTAGTGTCTTGTCGCCGTTCAAGCTGCATTTGTGTATTGTGGCATGCTATATTCTAGATTAATTACATTAAATTATGGTAAATCTGTTCTGGTCAAAGGAAATTAGCTGGTAATTAAAACCAGCACTGAGTTCAACATTAGTCGGTAATGTTAGTAGTAAATAGACCGGACATTAATTACCTCATCAGCTGCCTGGCATTTTGGGAATCCAGTTGAGCAAGATTTTCTTCTTGATTCAACGGCACGCTTTAGCTCACTCCGATAGCTGCTAGTAGGAGGAAGGCTCCAGCGTGGTCGACGGGCAGCGACCGGATTTCCACGTTGAGGAGAACAGCTGGAGTGTTGTTTATTTCTAAACATTTTGTGTTCTTTGGGGGAAAGTTGTGTACTTATAGGCTCTGGTGTTGTCGCCGGCTCTTCCGACGATACGGATGGGATACTTGGCGACGTTTCCAATCCACTGTCATTTTTAACACTTTCAGAATTTCCTGACAATGAGCCCTCGTTTGATGAAACACTTGAACTAAGACTGGATAGGTCAAGTGGTGTTCGCTCATTAGCAGCCTCAGCGGCATGTGCCTCTGAAATACCGTCATCATCTTTAGGGATGCATGCTTTCCACACATTAGGCAATGTCATAGAATCACTTGAAGCATGCGTTTCAAAGCTTTCACCCAGCGGCTCACTAGAGAGACTGCAAATGGGTGATAGGAATGTTTCGAGCGAAAGTTCAGAGGCAAATCGCGCTCTTTTGAGGCCATTGTCGCTGCAGCTTGCATCACTCTTGTCACCATCTGGATATGCTCGCTTCAATGACAAATTGTCAATCACATCTGTGAGGCCAGTGCTTCCTTGAAATGTTGACAAGGGTGGCGGACTAAATTTCAAATCTAAAAAAAGTAGAATGATTCCACTGAAGTCCTTACACAGCTAATCACATGCAAGTGTCACCTACATATCATCAATTAGCTAGCTGCATAAATGTATTCATATGGCAAAATATGATTGATGACCACCGAAAAATCTCTTATAATTTTTAATTTGAATAAAATGATAATCTATGCTATTTTGAAATCAATTTTTATTTACATGATCATGTCTCATCTCTATTTACAAATCTTTTGATCTTTGCATCATGAAGTCAAGACACAAGGTCATGTATGTTCCTGACCCTAGCCGAGCACAACGGCTGTCCTTCACAAGACATTCATCCATGAGTGTAACACTAATAGCAATTTCAACCTTTAAATCTGTAAATAAATGTAGATGTCACTTGATTTAACGAGGGTAGTCCAACAAGCCAATGGCATCATCCTTGGGGCCCTCGACAATTGAAACCACCGAAGACATAACGCATAGCCAATATGTGTCGGCTGAGTTGGGAGTCAGACCCAGGATGTCTGTCTGGCAGCCACATAATACTAGTCGCTAGATGGAACACCGACTACATGTCTATTTTAAACGCGAATGAAAATCCCGTAACAAAAACTCCATCAAAAGTGAAAGAACGGTACTAAAGTGAAATTGACATAAATGAATACAGTGAAACCTGTCTATAACGGTCACTTTTGGCACCTGAAGAAATAGACCTTTATAGACAGTTGACGTTTCTGTCAAGGTTGATTTTTATAGAAAATATCATTTTGGGGGTTAAGAAGAGTGGTCTTTATACACAGGCGGCCACAGGTTTGACTGTAACTAGGATCTATGCGATTTCTAGATGAGAACTGGTCGATCTACCTTGAATAGGATCTGGCAAGATGGGAGAGTTTCCAACAAGACTGTAGATTGAAGAATTGTGCTCTGATTGATTTTGACAGTTTCGAGTTTTTCCTCCATTCTGAAGGCTCTAGAAGCAAACAAATCATAAAATGAGGCTTGACAATAAGATCGTATAACAGTACTATTGTCTTGTTTAACAAATGACAGACTCATTAACACAATTAAGCAGATGATAGATGTCAAATTGATTAACGGGATGGCAACCAAATTAATCGATCATGTGCGACGGAATTTACCACAGCAATAATCCTCCTCTGAACATTCAGCTTTTGTTGAACTCTCCAAAGATATTGGATACAGGTATAGCTATGTTCCTGCTTATCAACAAAATAACTATCAATTTAATAAATAACAAGCAAACAAGTGAGCAAGTAGCCAATAAACTTACAAATGTGAAGTTACTGGTGAGCGACACAATCTGGCCAGGTGTTCTCCAGACAACATGGTTTTGAGATGGCGTGGCTGACATGTTCACACAAGGGGTATTCAACAAGTCGTAAAAGTTGGGCTCTGTAGATAAATGAAGCAAACTAGCAACATTAAAGGAGGCGTTGTTTGATGAACCTGTCCTGATGCAAATACTGTAGTAAGAAACATGGATGACGCCGCTCAAGAGCAAGACTGAATACACACTGGTTCGACTCCATCTCCTACGACTTGACGTCTGCTGACACTGAAGTCACCACAGCCACCCAGCATTGCCAAAACCAACCTGGTTGGAGGACATTTATCAGAGAGCTGCCCACGTTTGAGCCCAAATGAGGCACCTTGTTACCGCCGATTCATACTAATGCTGTCGTCATAGCGACAAACACGGTCAGTATAGAGGAATTTTCCTCGTCGGTAAACGCGTGTGTGTATTTAATCGATTTTACGGCAATGTTACCACTTAGGTATCCATGGTTTGTCCACACCCTTGTAAACTCTTGTCATGTCGCCAATTTATCATGATTTTGGAATTTAGTAGCCGCACATAGAGGCCAGTTGAAATTAGTTGTGAGTTTAGGTAGATGTTAGTTGAAGTCGAGCTGCCGTCACGAGAGGAGCTGCGACAGAGGACTAGCTACAGTAGAGCTAGATTCTAGTCAACTCGAGTGAAAGACTGGGCCGCAGGCCCGGAGCGTACACAGAAGGTACATGTTTTCTCTTTCTTTTTATTTCTTGTATCATAGTTCCTAATGTAGATCATTGTATTGATGGTAGTATAACGATTGTTTTAGAAAACCAGATTGGTTTGACCGAACATTGTGTTGGTTTGCGTCGAGTCTGCGTATATTCTCGGTAGACAATGGCACAACAGCGAGCATGTTCAGCAAAAAAGTACAATCAAAACAAATTAGCAATAACAACATGCAAATGACCAGTAGTGGGCATTAATTGGTTGGGCCGTACTTCTTGCCAGGGATAGTCGTGACAATCCGAAATCAGTCAGCTTCACATGACCATTATCTGCGATCAGCATGTTGTCAGGCTTGATGTCCCTATGGCAACAAACAAATTATTGAAAAAAGTAATTCAATGCATGTCGTTTGAATGCAAAGCGTTCTCGCTACTTCTGCACACATCCAACCAAGAAAAGCAGTGTAGAATGGGATCATGCCAAAAGGAGATGATTAATCTAGTTTGCATATAAACAGCAGGGTAGAACGCGGCAAGCATAAGACCAGTGTGATTTAGATCGCATGATCACGAACAGCCAATGGAATTTTAGTAAAGTTGTCAGCCAATCATACTATATTTCCGTTCTGTATATATTTGGTTAAAGTTGTCACATCAACGTTCACGATTGACAAGTACAGCACATTGCGACATCAACTATTACAACATACATTTCAACACCTACACAGCCTTTCACGCACAGCAACTGCCCCTTCATGACATCACCTCTCGAGCAGTCCATTCTTGTTCGTTTTACTATCAAAACAGCCAAATCTCTAGCTACAAAAAACTTGCAAGGAAATGCTGACAACAATGATTTGTCTCAATTAACTGTGCTCTGTGTTCTGAGGAAGAGATCCAGCGACGCTGTGGTATGCTGAAGCAGTCGCTCTACATCTGCAGGCTACTGTGGAAGTTGCGAGTCATCAAGAGGATCAAGGACAGAGTCGCAAGCGCTATCTGCATGTCCAAACTTCTCTATGGTGCAGAGAAATGGGCAATTGGCATCCGCGAATAACAACAGATCGATGCAGAAGGGAGGTATATTCTGCGTAGACACTTGAAAATCCCCTGGACTGACAAAGTGCCCAACGACGAACTAGCACGACGTGCCGGCAATTCGAAGACGCTGACGTATGCCAATGTCCTGCAGAGGCGTCTAAGCTATCTTGGCCATATCAACAGGCGAAAAGATGGCTTCCTTCCCAAGGTGGTCATTAACACCATGCCTGAGGGAAGGAGAGGCAGACCGGTCCTCTCATGGTGGTCAGATATCTGCTGCAACACAACAATCACCCCAGCCAGCTCTATCCATGAAGCAGAAGATCGAGAGAACTGGCGACGCAATGTCTCTGAAGGCTGCCATCACATGGTGCTACGGCCGAATCGGCCACGCTAACATACATACATACACAACTGTGCTCCACTGGTTTTATTAACCATCTTATCATTAAGCTGTCAACCGCTGTAGTTGCAACAGCTGCTATGTGTTTGCTCTTCAGGTCATGTGAATTAATATCAATCCGGGTGATGTTTATTTTACCTGTGAATGATACCGTGCTTGTGAAGGTAACCAACTGCCAGAGTCAACTGAAACAAAACAAACATCAGATTCAGACCACCAGTGCCGTTTAAACGTCGAGAGGGTCTAAAGCATTTTACCAAAGGGGGCCTAATTTTAACTATTAAATAGCCTAAAACTTATTATTGTTAACCCCTGTCCTGCTCAAAAAACTGTTTAAATGAAGCCGTGAAGTCGCTTCATCAATTGCTAATTGGTTCCTTGCTAAGGACTAACAATTTGATTGGTTATGTTTTGCTACTTTTGACTTGTTTCGAAAACATGTATACACTTCAATAGCAGGACAAGGGTTAAAATGTTCACCCATTGGCATATTGAAGATTTTGCCTTTGCTCACAAAGAGCAAATTGGGAAAAATTAACTCTGTATAACTCAGTAGCATTCTGCAGTTGATTGCACACTGCACTAGATCTTAACATTATGTAAATTTGAATATTTGAACCGACAGTGAGAAGGGCCTATTTAGACTGAGAGTCTAAAGCACGTGCTTTGATTGCCTACTTGTTAAAACGGCCCTGCAGACCACTGACAGTCTTTAGTCCAAAAATTCAAATCAGTTTACAGTTAAACCTGTCTATAATGGTCACCTTTGGGACCTAAGGGAAATGACCTTAAAAGACAGGTTGCCTTTCAGTCCAGGTTGATTTCTATAGAAAGTGTCATTTTGGGATTATGAATAGTGGCCTTTATACACAGGTAGCTGCTCTATAGAGATGGCCACTAATATAGGCCTGACTGTAAAATAAATTCCACCATGCATCTGGAAACCAAAACATCTATTTATGAACCGAGAGAGACTTCAACAACAGTGGATTATACCATTACATTATCAGAATTTTGTTCAGAGAACACTTTTTTGTCTCATATAGAAATATATCATCGATACAATAATCAAAATGTAAATGATGTAAATGTCCTCTAATAATTATAGGTTAAGCACTGTGCATTAATTGACAATAAAACTAGTTGGCCTTTCACTATCATCAGCAATATTCCTCAAACTAGAAGCCATCTGTTTCTTAGAAACTGAAGTACAATAGTTACTCTCATCTTACTAAATGAATAAAGATATCGTTTCCATCTCTTGTGCTTCAAAACACGGTCTTAGTTCAAAAAACAGGCCATGTTCCATGCGCCCATGGTGCAATAAAGCAGACACATTATCCACATTGATCAGTGACATCACGAAGCTGCTAAAGTTGAGGTTCTTGGTAACACGGCAAAGCTGTTTTGCTCTCGATGCAAATCAAGCGACCCTCAATTCAAACCTGTCACAATGGCAAAGTCTAATTTGCATTAACAAATTCTAGATGTCTAAGAGCAATCGAGATGCTGTTTGACGTTTCCTTTGTGATGCAATTGCAGACAAGCAGAGTAAAGTCTTGACCACGCAGGGACGTTTCAAGTTACTCCGCATGTCGTGCACTTGTGCATGGCTGTTTTCCTGGTGCATGGAACGTTTTCACACCTTTGTGTTGGACACCGCAAAACCACGCGGCGGCCTTTGACAAACAATAGAATCTGCACCGTGTGAGTGATCACGCGTACACGTCATGCGAAGGTCACGCGTCAAGATTTGAACCTAAACTTTATCCAATGATTTCTCGAGATTTTGCAATGGAACATTCCACGCGTCTTGGTTAATTTTTTAACAACATTCTTCTGGCTCTTGATTGGTGTAATGTTTGCCACTGTGCGAGCGCGTTTGTGGTCCGTTTCAGACATCAACTAAAGTGCTCTGTCGTGAACCCATTGGTGGGTTTCCTGCACAGAGAGAAAAATTGACGCGAACCCATATATGGTTTTCCTGCAGCCAAGGGGTTAAGAGACTACCTGTGTTAAGTGACCACCTGTGTTAAGAGACCATTTGGCTGTATGATAGTATTTTGTAGTCTAATAGAAAGAAGTAAAGTAACAGAACCAACCTCTGCAATGTAAAATGCCGCCATCGGCAAATCAAAGTAGCCAAGATTGTGAAGAAGGGATTTGACATCGCCACCAATTAAGTACTCCATCACCTATGGTAAAATCAAACCATAAAAATAAGAAAGAATGTGATGGTCAGGTGAGCCTAGTAAGTGTCACACATCGAATTGGACATCAATTAAATAATTAATACGCTTGCGAATAACAATGCTAACAACCTTATGACAAACAGATATGACTATGATCGTCATCATCAATTCTATTTCAGAAGGTGATCCAATAAGCTAAAGGAACCTTTATGTCTTCTTGGGTGAATTATTTCTCCGTTTCTGTTTATGATTGTGTTTTGAATTGGAGATGGGGGTATTGACAGCAGAGACTTATCTCGGATGCATCAATCACCTCAAAGAGACAGCATAAATTTAGAAGCTACACCACAGCCACCTCTATGGAGCAGCCACCTGTGCATAAAGGTCACTCTTCATAACCCAAAAATGACACTTTCTATAGAAGTCAACTCGACAGAAAGGCCACCTGTCTATAAAGGTCATCTTCCTTAGATCCTAAAGGTGACTATTATAAACAGCTTTCACTGTATTTATTACGATGGTTTGAGTACACATTAAACTTCTACTGAAGTATACCTAGGTGGCAACAATGTAAACAGAATGTACCATTTTAGATATAAAATCTATCTAAATAAACTTTTTCCTACCAGAAATATTTTTTCTTTGGTCTGGAAAGAGTAATAGAGATGCACAACGAAAGGGCTTTTTGACAACGCCAGCGCATCCCTCTCGGCGACCACTGATATAAAGAAAAAATGCTAGAGTCAATTGCACATAACTGTATGAGCATAAGCCAAGCGACGAGTCGTGTGTTCTCGTGATGAGCACAGATGAGAATGAATATATTTGTAAATAGCAGGATGATAGAGAAGAGATATTGTATCAGCATTCCTATTGGTGTAGAGCATTACCTAATACTACTACAATCACAACATCAAAAAAACTGATCTCGCATCTCAGCTACTACTCACCTTGCTCCATCATATTCTTATTGCATAGCTCTTCTTTCTTCATGGCCTTGATCGCATAAAACTTGTTTTTCCCTTTTCTCCGTGCAAGATAAACCTTCCTAAAAACAAACATACCAGCAACCATCAGCAATCTGAAGTACTTGTATAGACAAACACAGACTATAATCTAATTAGAAGTAGGCCTGATACATCAATTAATCTATGTATCACCTAGTGGCTATGCTGTCAGGGCCAATGGCAGATTATCCTCACCCGAAAGCACCTCTGCTGATTGGCTTTAAAACATCAAAATCGTCAATGCAAGGTGCCTGCAAGAAAACCACAGCGCTCACAAGATACACGAGAACATACATCTCTGGAGTTGTCACTTTCGACGCAAATATTTTCAATGTAAATACGTACAACCGTAATTCTGCATGCTGTTCATTCATAGGTGCTATTAAATGCAACTGTTATAGTCTGTTGAGTATCCTACGGCATTCTTATTCTTGAATGATGAAAGATTGACAGATATATACGTTACCTCATGTTTGTGTGGAGAACGCTGATGTTCTCGAAGCTGACGGCTTGATTTATTTGTCAACTCTGCCAAAAATACAATATTTGCCAATGTGATTTTTGAGAAAATAGAGCTGTTAGGCTCAGGTACCCAAGAGCTGTTAGCACTAATGACAGAAAGAGTCTTTCTTAGGAGATTGTGAGATATACCTTGGCAGAAAAGTTTCATTTCATTACTTACATTTGCAAGATATTGTATTTCCTGATATTTGATAAAGCAATGTGTAAGTGTGGTCTAGCAGATAGTATGTGTGGATGCCTGTCAGACATCCCGGGTTCGATTCCAGGCATTCGCTATGTCTTCTGTGGTCTTAATTGTTGCGGGCCCCAAAGGAGACACATCATTAGCTAATTGAGCTACCCTCGTTAACCAAAGTGACATTTTACATTTTACAATGACTACTCAAGGGCTGTAAGAATGTGCCTGTTGTGCCTACTGTGTGATCTCTTAAACACAAACGAGGTGGTCACTTAAGAGAGGTGGATGTAAAACATGTTGGATTATGTTCAAATGCAAAACAAATAAAAATGTGTATTCAAGGAAATTTGTTAGAAGGAAATGAAAAGCATCATCAAATGGCGTGAATCCAGAGACAAATTTCTGAAGTGAAAAACAGGAAGCTGCTCACCGGATAACGGCATCTTCATAAATACATTTGCTTTGCCGTTATTTAGAGGTGATGTTGGAGTGGCCGGCTATAAAGGAAATGAAGTTGATGACGAAAGCATTAAAGCGACAATTACAGTTCATGCATTGTAGGCCTATAGCAAGAAGGTGTGTAAGATCATCATTCAGAGGACAGAAGAGAGAGAGAGAGACATCAAGAACACGGTGAGCGACCGCCTTGCTCAACGACTATGCGATCACTGAATATATTTCACAACAACACGGGAACAACACATAAATCACCTTAGAGGAAACATCAATGTCGCAGCGGGTGACAAACAACACGCACACTGACGGACGACATTACAACATTACAGGGTGCATAGGAGCAAGGATTGGTCGAGCTGCTGCAGATCAAGCACACACACACCCCCACATGCACTTCCATCGCTGGCTATCCTTCATCAGTCCTTTGTGTCACAGTCAGTGGTGGATTGACTACTTTATTTTTGTAGTTCGCTACAATTACAATTACTCTCTAGAAATGTAGTTCGCTACAACTACAACTACAGGAGAAATAAAGTAGTT
>OFHS01000380.1:0-36942 GCA_900245855.1 Calvadosia cruxmelitensis
CTCTTGAAACAACAGGTGGTCTCTTAAGACAGAGGTCTCTTGAGACAACAGGTGGTCTCTTAAGACAGAGGTCTCTCGAGACAGCAGGTGGTCTCTTAAGACAGGTGATTACCTATGCAAAGTAAACTGTTGCAGTGTATTGTTTGAATTTTAAAGGAAAGTTGCTCAAGACAGGCGGTCTCTTAACACAGGTGATTCTACACAGTAAGCTGCGTTGTTTGAACTTTAAAGGCATGTTACATAAGGCAGATGGTCTCTGAAGACAAATGATTACTAAGACAGGTGTAATTTCTATGTTGTATTTCCAACCTAGATTTAAATTTTTGGCTTTCAATTGAAAATGATTGAGCTCAGCAGTGTTATATTCTTCTAGATCTTGCAGTGAACTTCTTAACTGTTTGAAATCTTTCTCTTTGAAGTGATAAAGTCATTCTCCATTGTAGGTCTCCGTCAACTTTGGCCCTGAATTCAAATTTCCACCAGAAGACATAAAGTACAAACCCGTAAGTAGTTATAGGTGTAAGTTTAATTGAAACAGTTGAGTTTACATCTGTTAGTATATAAATACTGGAAATTGGGGTTGACGCATTTAGTAAATCAGCCCATACAATCAAATCTGTATTAGCGGACACCTCTGTAGAGCAACTATCTGTCTATAAAGGACACTCTTCATAGCCCCAAAATGACATTTTCTATAGAAATCAACCCGGACAGAAAGGTCACATGTCTGTAAAGGTCATTTTTTCCTCAGATGCCAAAAAATACCGTTATAGACAGGTTTCACTGTAAGTGTTTCACTGATCCTCTCTAACAGTAAGTAAGTAAGTAAAAGTGGTACTGTCACATGATGGTAGCGATTTTCATCATCATTTGTGATTTTCATCATTCCATTGCTTTCATGGAACTACGTTTGATCGCTGCACAAAAATGATGTATCTGGGAGCGGTTTATCACGCAGACCCTTTTCACGCATCCTTCTACTATTGGTTTCCTACAAGATATACCCCACTTGCTTTGACGGATGTCTGCCCTTGAACAAGGACCACTTTCGTTTTGTTAACTTGGTTGTTGGCGTATGTGGCCTGACCAATAAGTGTCCTTCCCCGTAATGCCTATACGAAATTGAACAGACTTTCAATGGAAGGTAGGTGGTTGTTATCCGTTATCTAAGATATGGTCATCCAAGATCTGAATATCGGCACCGACTCTATTTTGGATAATATCAGAACCGATATATTGGAAATGTATAGTCAAACCTGTATTACCTGTGTATAAAGGCCACACTCTTCATAACCCCAAAATGACACATTCTATAGAATTCAACCTGGAAAGAAAGGTCTCCTGTCTGTAAAGGTCATTTTCCTCAGGTCCCAAAGGTGACCGTTACAGTCTAGACAGGTTTCACTGTACGGTATTGAATGACCATAATAAACTGTCTTTTTGATAATGTTACTGACGTGTGAAGATATTATCTTCTGTCTTAGATGTCATCTTTTCTACTTCTGCAGATGTCACACCGTGTGCCTTCACTCGCAGTAGAGCAATGTCTCGCAGACGTTCTATTTCTTGCTTGTATGGATGACAACAAACAACTCAATGGTAACACGAAAACCAGCAAAAAGAAAGCAGAGAAGTGACAGCTGCTTCCTTCCTTTTCCGAAATAAAGACAAAACTGGAGACTTGATGCCGAGGATTTGTCGAAAGACACGAAGCGTGACTGATGTACGTCTACCAAACCAGGAAGTGAGACATCGAATAACTTTTGTTCATTATTTGAACACCAAGTAGATATTCATTGTAAATTGAAGATGTACAAATCTCAGCTTTGATATTTACTAATACTCACGATGCGTTGTTTACAACCAATACTTATTGTATACATTTCTATACAAATGCAGTTAAAGAGAGAAACATTTCCTTAAGTGAAATGCTTTTCTGTGAAATCGTCGATGAACAAAGTTCTATCTGTTTATACTTTCATATATTTTCCTAATCCATAATACCCCAAAACAAACAAACCAACAAGGATGAGTATCAAATAGCACATTGTTTTACGGTTTGTTTTCCCAGATGCCACCATATTGGATAATCTCTGTACGCTGCTGCCGAGTAGCCCTGTAGCGCTGCTAAAATCATCATCCATTCCACCGACGTATTTGTTCTGGTATTTTGCTTCAGATTCGATATCAACAGCAATCTAGAAATAATCAAGATTATGATGAGAATGAACTTACTGAAATGTTGGAAATTATTTCCATGGTTTAATGGCGGCTAAAACAAGTCTTGTCTGCAGCAAAAAATGTTCAAAATTAAACTGTGATGGGCCTAGCTTTCTTGATAAGAATTCACGAAAAGTAAGAAAATTATGGTTCATAAAATGATGCATAGTTCAAGGGAAAGTATAGATTTGACTTCCTGCTAAAGCAGCTACATAGCTGGAATAGAAGCTTTATTACTCAATACATAGAAGCGTTATTACAAATTTACAATACATCGAAGCTTTATAAGCTTTCTAGCTGCGTAGAAGTTTTATTTGACAATATGAAACGTTGGAGCATACCTAACAGTGTATGGCATTGTGAATTAAAACGATAGTAAAATTGAATGCCACAATCGATACGCCTACACTTCCCTACATTCTAAAGGAAGTCTCGATGCACCTTGGATGGTTTGTAATGAGAGTGTAGGACCAATAAGTAGAACAAATCAGCTATTTATAGATTGTATTGCACCTAGCAAATTTTGTTGTGTGAAGCCGCCTAAAATTGCCTTAACGACTATCTGTCTGTGGTGAGCAGCTGTTGAGAACAATTTTAAGTAGTCGCTTCGAACAATATAATTAGCCTTTACTACGAGACCATCTGTGATAGAGCCAACTTTCTTTGGTAATTTAAGGGTTCACTAAAACATGTTTAACTGTGCGTTGCAAAACCAAACGAAGTTGGCTTATTGCATTACTTTAATGAAAGTTTCATTAAACAATTTGTTTATGTCAATGATGCCTTGTAATGTATGTAAACGTTTCGGAAGATTTTCCATTGAGGGACCCAAACAACATGTCACTTGTTGGTCGGCCGGAGTTACTGGTTAGTTATGTTACTGTTATAACTAATGCTAATCATCATTAATTGTTGTTAACTAAGATGTTCTTCTTTGCTGCAGCTGAAATATTTATGACGCCATGTTAAAACAAAGGAAATGCTTGTTCAAGCTTAGACCGGTTAATATCTGACTTGGCTTCCAACTTCGACTGTAGAGAATTTTCTTCTAGATAGTAGGCCTACAGCAAGGATATACAGTAAAAAGTACGTAAAAAGTACGTGCCCGTAGGGTTAGGCAGTTCGAAACTCGCAGATTTTCGCAGAACAAGTGTAAGGACGCTACGTTTGTAGGTTACACCGAAGAACTTCGGCGTGCAGCTTGCCTGTAATTTGGCAATTGGCGTGGCACAGCCACGAAAATCTGAAGAACTTGGTACTGAACACTGTTAAGAATCTTTGATTTTGGCGTGGCGCAAGCTTGAGGCACCACTGCCTGGCGTAATCTTCGGCGTACGAAAAACGAACTTTCCAGTAAGAAGACGGTAGGCCTACATTGCAAAATTCAATGTAAGATTTTATTTTGTTTTCTGCCAACAACCCAAAACGAAAACAAGGATATATAAATAACTATATTTGAGTTACATACGACTGATAACTTACATTTTTCAGCGTCGATATTTTGCTGGATAAACTTCCAACCATTCGGTTGTTTTCTTCTTCCATCATCGCATCGTTCAATTTTTGATAATTTCCTCGGTTATCTGCAGAGCCTAGTAAAACAAGAGAACGAAATATAAGAAAATAATACTAGGCGTACACATCTGAAACAAAATCTGCCTTCTCTGTAAGTAATTAACTGGTTTAAAATAGCGTAAATGTAAAACGTTTGCTGACCTTTCATATCGCTCCTCCACGTCGCCATTACAGCAACTTTGTTATTCCTGACAGCCTCTTCCTCAATTCGAGGCAATATTGCATCAGCATAATTATGCAGATTTTATCAAATAATTATAATTTATGCAATTAAGTTTAGAGCAGAATATTGAATATTAATAAAAGAACTGAAAAACATCGATGATGCAATCCTGACCATTTTATTTTTTATCACACCTCACTCTGCATTTGTCGCTGCTCCAGAAAACAGAGAAAATAAACATCTTAGAAATAAATGTACTGACAACATTATTAGCTGTGAAAGTAACCAGTATTTATTGTTTTATTCTTAGTAAAATCTTCCCAACAAATTAAATCGAATTTTGAAGCATGGGTGTGCATAATCGAGCTTTGAAATGGTTGAATGGTTAAGGCTGTTATCTGCATTGACGTTACCTACATTGACGCTATCCACATTCACGCATATCTACATGACACTGTTTAGATTGACGCTTTCTAGAATGACGGTATCTACATTATCCTTATCTACAATGACGCTATCTACATAAATTTTGCCAAATTTGAGTTTGCCAGGCTCAGTCGAAGATTAGGGGCCCAACAAGCAAATACCAAAGGTCTACGCCTAAACAGATGGATGCGTTGTACGCCTTCCTGCGTGTCCAACATGATCCAAGGTAGAATCCTGGATGGGTCGAGCGTTCTCTTCTGTCGTTAAAATTCGATACCATTCGTGTTACTTTCCTGTGAGACGATTCGATTTTGTACCCTGTTGGCTGTTTGGTCCACCTGCCAAGGCCTTTATAGACGGCTTATACACACTATGCAAGATCAGAATCGAATATGTTTACCTTTAAAAAAACTTACATCTATTGCAAATCTATCTTGCTATTTACTATTTGATTGTAATTAATTATTCCCATCTTCTGAATGTAATTCGCGTGTCATGCCGTTTTCAGAAACGTACACCTTCATACATAAAACATATATGGGAGTATGCTAATCTGAGCGTGCTTGTTCCGTCAATAATCCGGTTGTATTTTAAAAAGGACGTCTCATAATTAATCGAAATAATTCTAAGGATTTATACTCCCAATGTTTCTGGGTACTGTCGTCTTTGCTATGTCAGCAAAACACATTTTGAGACGAAAATTGGGAAGTAACAGTCGAGTCAAAAACAATGTCGATTGTTTTAAACATAAAAATATCAATTAAAAAGCGCCTTTATTCATGCTAAAATATTACAGAAAAAAATGAAATTGTTTACATTTCAAATCACACACATTGCCTAATCACATTAAAACTACTTTAACACGAATAAATACAAAGCAATAATGGTTAGAAGCATCTCAAACATCTGGAAAACAAACCATGGATGATATATGCAGTACAATTTAAAACATTACCATGAAATCATGGCTATTTTACTAATAACGAGGAGTTGTTTGTCTTTGCCATTTCAACGTTGACCCTTCGTCTGTTCTAATCTTGATCGAAGCAGCTTCAGTCTCTCGGACTGTTTGTCGGACGGCAGACATCAAGTTTTCTGCACAGCCAACGAGCATTTCGGTTGCTTCTTGATCTGCTTTCGGGTCTGCAATTAATCAAATAACATTTGTATCAAGCTCAAAGCACATACAATCAAACCTGTATTAGCAACCATCTCTATCGAGCAGCCACATGCGTATAAAGGCCACTCTTCATAACCCCAAAATGACACTTTCTATAGAAATCCACATGGACAGAAAGGCCATCTATCTAATAAAGATCATTTTTCTCAGGTCCCCGAGGCGTGACTGTTATAGACCGGTTTCACTGTACTGTATTTAGAAGAAACTGGAATTTCAACGTCACCCCTGACCCCGGAGTTATGTGTCTTACAGATTAGACCATTGGAACTCAAAAACAGATGGATGATGAAAATTCTGCTTTTTACACCTCCCAAGATTTCTGATCTCAACAAAAGATCACGGGACCTTAGGAGGTCATTACATGAACCCGTTAGGTTGTACGCTCAAGGAGCAAGAATGCAATATTTCCTGAGGAACGTATTTCATAGTAGGGCAACAGCAAGATATCGAAAGCATGCATGAATGTCTTATAATTAGTCAAAATTATTTCCAGGACAGGAATCACGTATCTAGCATTGTGCAATAGGATGGGACAATCTTGCACGGCAGAAACACAATAGAGACCACCTGTCTTACGAGACCACCTGTCTTAAGCAACCACCTGTGTTAAGAGACCACCTGTCTTAAGAGACTACCTGTCTTAAGTGACCACTTGTGTTAAGTAATCACCTGTCTTTTGAGACCACTTTTCACTGGCTCCTTTGGTAGTCCGTTAAGACAGTCTTAACTGTAATCCTACGTGACCTTCTAAGCTAGGAATCCAACTTGGGTGCACAACTTTCATTGCAATATCAACTCTATAATGATCCTAACCTTTAGCTCCAAACATGGTTGCTTTGACAGTGGCGAGGATCTTCAACTGTGTTCCGGTCGTGGGGATACGTTCGAGCGTTTGTTGGAGAACCTGTGTGCATAAATAAGATTCCAGTCGAGGAAATGTGGTAATTTCTTAACTGTTATATTACATGAAGAGAAATACAGCCAAATCTTCCTGCAACGCATAATCACTCGCAGAAGAAGAAACATTATCACAGGAACAAGCATTCTCTTCAAAAGCATTTTCAAAAGTGGAGTATGTTATGCTCTGCTCGAGTTATGCGACATGTTCGCTTTATGCGACTTAATAAATTATGCGGCATTGTTTATACTGTGCTGCCTAAATGGAAGAATGGATAACACTTCATCTTGGACGGCTGGACATTTACCATACACATACTATTATTTACATTATTACTTCATCTATTTGAAATCTGAGGCATCATTATTTTTTTAATCGTGTCATTCGTCTCTGGAATTCCCTACCAGAAGAAACAACAACTGTGAAGAGTCATGTGCAATTTAAAAACAAACTCACTTCGCTAAACTTGTAACTTCAATTTATCAGACATAATATCAACTAATTCTGTGAACCGATTAGTGTAAGTGCGCTAAATGCGCCTTCTATTCGTGTATTATTTGGAAAAACTTTACATATTTCAAATACATATATATCTCTGTGTGGTGTTATTTTTGCTGATTTTGACTTCATGGACAACTCGCAGCTCAAACTATGACTGCGCGGTGGCACTTCAAATGGTTTGATGCAAAATAATAACAAACGTGACACAAAGGCTGCCTGTCAATAACGGCTAGCCAATAAACTGTTAATCGGCAAAGTTGAAAAAAACTTTATTTAAATGTAAATTACATGTAGCTGGTTTCAATAATTTCCCTTTATTTTCATCAGATCGATAGAGAAGAGATTCGTAGTTATAGACATATTTTCTTATTTCGCGCCGACACCGTTGCTAAGAATGTTCAAGTTGGGCTCCTTTCATCTTCATTGCGAATGTTTTTAAAATTAATTAAAAATAGAAGATGGCTCCAATTCAATAAAGGATTAGTCTTGCTTTGATCAGTAAATTAATGTTTCTCTATCAGGAACCGCTGAGGCCCTACAGCCGCATAGGCACTTTGTAAATGTAAATTTGAATGTCACTGTATTTAAGGAGGGTAGCCGAATAAACCAATGGCTTGTCTCCCTTGGGGCCCTCGACAATTAATATCACACAACACAAAACAAATATTTGTGTCGGATGGACCGGGAGTTGAACCCGGTACGTCTGACTGGCAGCCACACATACTAGCCACTAGACCACATCCACCACATGCTTTGATTCAATATTTCCAATATTATGGCAACTGTCAAGGCCCTGTGATTGCGAAAATTCTACTAGGATATTTATGTATTTTTAATATTGTTAACCGAAATTGAACTTGAAGCGCATGTCATTCAATGCTGTAAGCAAACGAGAATTTCATTATTTCATGAGAAAGTAAACAACAGCAAAACATCATGACAAAAGCATGCTTTGTTCTTCTCTATCGTCCTTTGTTTCTATTGTTTGGTCTTCTATCGATCCATACGATAATCGAAATCATCTGCTATTTTATCCCCGGGTTCCACAGATATCACATTATTGATCGACATCACTGATTATGACTGTAAAAGTAAACATCTTGATTGCCAGAAATGTTTTGAATCCGCTAGGCTTGCATTTTAAAAAAATTGTTAAAACAATTATTCTTCAAGCAACTAACCGATCTAAGTCTCTTGTCCGCGCATTTCTTTGACACTTCGTTAGCCAATCTGCAAACCTCTTGGCTGCTAATGGCAATCAGCTTTGCTGTATCAATCAATTCTTTCTTGGAATGTTGTTCACCGTATGCATCATCCCTGAACAACAATAAAAGAGTATAAATAATAACACATAAATAGATAGTCTGTAATTTAGACCCATAATCAGTTGTACAGTGAAACCTGTCTATAACGGTCACTTTTGGGACTTGAGTAAAATGACCTTTATAGACAGGTGGCCTTTCTGTCCAGGTTGATTTCTATAGAAAATGTTATTTTAAGGTTAAGAAGAGTGGCCTATATACACAGGTGGCTGCTCTATAGAGGTGACCGCTAATACAGGTTTGACTGTATACATAAAACACTGTGCAATTTGAAACGGAAATAGTAATTAAAACGATAAAATCGAAAAACTGATATTTGTAATCTGCTGACGGGCGATATCAATAATGAATGCAATTATAATTGTGCATCACAGCAGCAAAATGACATATCGAAGGGCTGAATAAAAATGTGTTGTGGATTTTCCATCTTAGATTGGAGCATTTTCTCTTCAGAGATTGATATGCTTACACCTGATAAGTTATATAACTTACTTCGGTCATTGCGAGGTCAAGCGGCACTGACCTCTGTCAGTTTTACAAGCAGGATATTGAGTTTCTTCGTAAGTTTTTAGTAGAAGAAGAGAATAAACATGACAACAGTATCAAGAAGGATGAGAAGCCAAAATGCCAAAACATGTGCCTGCAGCTTTTGTTTTACTATGAACTGGAGCAGTGTGAAATCCATGTTAACCCTTGTCCTGCTATTGACGTGTATACACGTTTTCGAAAAAAGTCAAAAGTAGCAACATATAACCAATCAGATAGTTAGACCCTGGCGATCAACCAATCAGCAATCGATAAATCAATTTCCAGCCTTCATTTATCTATTTTTATGAGCAGGACAAGGGTTAAAATAATGTGAAAATCATGTGAAAAATTGTATGAAAAAATATGCATTTTGACAAAATTATGGTTTTTGATTCTATTTTCTAATCCACTCGGCTTTTCAAATAAGTTTTTATATTGTGTTTGTTATTTCACATGGTTTTACGGAGAGGGCTTTCCATTTCACATGGTTTCCACACATTTTTGGATTCATAGTATTTTATTGCTTTGATTGCGGATTTTATGTCTCATTATGTAACTCAGCGTGCTTAAATCAGAGTATATTACACAAAGAACTGTTTCATATTTCTTAAAAAATATATCATAATCATATAATGCATCATGTCGAATTATCTGTTACCTACCCAACAAATTTAGACATTTTGGCAAACAAAACAGCCAGACGTTTTGCAGCTTGAATAATGGCGTTGCCTTCTTCCGACCATTTCGTTGCTTCTGTGTGAAGATGATGAGCCGCAACCTAGCAAACAATCAGAATGATATTTATAGAAAACAGCACTGATATAGATAACGAATCAGCATACATGGCAGACAACTAAGATGGTATGTAGAGAAGACATATTGAGACAAGATAATCATGCTTGTTCTATGATATTGTAGAAGGACAAAGCTACTTTAATACGAATAAATACAAAACAATAGTGGTTAGAAGCATTTTAAGCATCGGGAAGATAAACCATGGATGATGTATGCCGTACAATTTAAAACATTACCATGAAATCATGGCTATTTTATTAATAACGAGGAGTTGTTTGTCTTTGCCATTTCAACCTTGAGTCTTTGTTCGTCCTAATCATGCTGATAGTAACTCCCTGGTTTTAGTCAATACCAAATTACAGCAACTTTTCTTCTAGCATTTATTAAGAGCAATAACAGAGGCATTTTAAAGGTTAGGGCTACAAAATTTACCTGCCGTTAGAGACCACCTGTGGAAAAATACCACTTTACGCTTGTCCCTTTTATGGTTACTTAAAACAGGTTTAATAGTACAGTAGTTCCAAACAATCTCCACCACTTTGCATGAATTGCTCACCGCCATTCTGTTGTCAGCAGGCGGTTCGGCAAGAAGAGCGTGTGCCTGTTGCATGTCCTGCGACTCAGCAACAACTGGTGGTGGAGGTCGTGGTGGGGCAGCTTCATCTATATCAGAATCAAACAGCTCAATAAGTCAACATTCCCAGACAAACTCAGCATACTTTCAATTGCACAGGCCAGCTCCCTAAAACTTTATATTTTAAACAGATTTATAACTTGTTGCAAATTACAAAGCCACTAAATGGACTCTTTTAGCGACTTAAAATACAGTGAAACCTGTCTATAATGGTCACATACGGGACCTGAGGAAAATGGCCTTTACAGACAGGTTGCCTTTCAGTCCAGGTTCATTTCTATAGAAAGTATCACTTTGGCTTATGAATAGTGGCCTTTATACACAGGTGGCTGCTCTGTAGAGGTGGCCGCTAATACAGGTTGGACTGTAGTCACATCCAATGAATTTCAGAATATCGCCACTATATCGAGTATTATATCAAAGGATCATTTAAACAGGTGTGATTAAAGCAAGTTTATCAGAAGCTAGAGTTAAATTACTCAGAAAAATAAAACTATGAATGCTTCTTCAAGGGGGATGTCTTGGCACCATGCATTGAGAAAACTTTTTTTAAAGTAAAATGTGCATTGTGGTGTAAATTCTAAATGTACATAAGTGTAAAACGTTTACATATCATTGAACTGCAAATTTGTTTTATTTACAATTTTTCCATAATGTTTTGCTGGTGTTCCTCACTTAAATATTGCTTCGAGGTTCAATACATATTACAGTGCAACCTCGTTAATATCACGACGATTTTCCAATCAAAGATCGTGATAATAAGCGGGTCGTGATATTAAGGGAGCTAAAATAGTTGATTTGGACAGAGCTTGATTCTCAAACTGAAGTGATATTAAGCAGATTGTGATATTAACCGACGTGATATTAACGGGGTTACACTGTACATATGCCTTTTTTTAGAATGGGGGTAGCTCAGAAGGCAATGGCTTGTCGCCGTTGATCCCTCACAGCTACAACAAACATATTTATGAGCTAGATCAAAAAGTCGAAAACTGAACGCCCAATTGGCAACCAGGCATATCAATAGCATCTTCTAAAAGTCAGATTTTGAACACTACAGTGACGTTTCAGAAGAGCGCATAGTTGATATGAGATGCAATAATACAAAGTGTGTGTGCCCAGGCAGTGTCAGGCTTCTACATCGCTTGAAGAGTTCACAAATAGACATTGCTGCTCTTGGTAGAACAAAATGCGTATTCCTTGTGAGGACTACTGACGGAAAGAAGGACAATTGATTAGTGTTATTTGTAAATATTAATTTTAGCATTTTTAGTTGTGTAAAAATTTCTGAACACTAACTTATCTCTTTAGTTTTCTGCACTTTTATATGCAAACAATTTGATTGGTTTATATAATCATGTGACCTTGCAAGAGGTACGCTCGCGTTGCATCATAGGATTTAGTTTTTTGGTTGAGTGATGAGTGTATGGTTGTATCGGATGTGGAATGAGTGGATCGTTGCCAATTACATCGTTGAAATCGTTATCGTCTTTGCACCAACCGAATCTGCTTGGAAACTGGCCGTTTTGGTGACCTCAGTCATAATAATTTACACTGTAGGGATGAGCCAATTAATTGGAAAATAATCGGTAAATTAATCGACCATATTTTTCTAATTGCTGATCGGCTGATTACATTGAATAACCGGTAAAGTAATCGGCACATGAATAAGTAGACATTCCGTCGTAGATGACTTCATGGACGCTAAATCGAAACTGGTTCAACCAAACAAAAGTCAAAAGCTCTTGTCCTGTCCAGGAAACAGTTGAAAAAATATCGCTTGGCTTTTCTTGGCCCTCAACAGTTCTTTTGCTGCCAGGTAAACAACGCCATTTGTAGGCTCCAACTGCTTTTTTCTGTACACACCACTCAAAAAAGGAAGACCGTGGGGCTTCTAAAAAAGATGATCAACAACTATGCATAACAACTACAGTATGTTCATCTTAGAACTTACCAAGACTTAACTGTGTCATCTCGATGGGAGGTTCGGGCAATGGCGGTTCTGGTTTGAAAGCTTCCTTCATTTCGGTGATGTCCATTATTACCTAAAGTAACGCAGCAACAATCAGACTCTGACAGAATGGAAAAGTCAATAATCAAACTGTTAAGTTTCCGTCATTGTTTCTTCTCAGTGTATGGATTGATTAGGTAACGTTTCTCGTAGGGACTCAAGGACGATTTAGCTATTGATTGACCATGGTCATCATAATTATAAATGGTCCCTAAACCTCTTGACCATAAGGGGGTGTCAAATGTATTATAACACTAAACGTGTCCAAACCAAGTGAAATGGGAAAAGTGCACCTCAGAAAAACCACTATGTGACAATCATGTGAATTTGAGAGAAGAATGAAAAATCATGTGAAAAATGACTTTTTCACATGATTTTCACACAATGTTTCACATGATTTTCATATGGATTTCACATAATTCCAGTTCATAGTGTAACCATTTTGAAGTTATTAACAACGATGTCAAGTCAAATATAGATCTGTTTAAGTATAGCTAATTTGCTCCGTCCATGCCAAGGAGGAAACTTGAATCGAGTACCCTATCAATATGGCTAAAATATAGCAAACTACTGACTAACCATTACCCTTCTAAACAGTCTCATATCATCATTATGACTTGCAAATGTCCCCGATAACACGAAGCTGTTGGTCGAATTGTTTTATGAAATAAATAAAGATCATTTTCAGTAGGCTCTCGCATACATTAGGGTGGTCTGAAAAGTCAACTTTCAAAATGTTGAGCTCTAGCCCCTTTGAAAATGATGTAAACGCCATCGAAACTAAGGCATGCAGGACAGATCTGCTCTGCGGCGTCCTGCCGCTAAAAAATTTGCTTTGAGCCACCTCTAGATATTTTCAAATTCATGTTCCTTTTCTCATTCTTTAGGTTTGACCACGTTTTTTACGCACAATATAATGTGCCACTTGAAAAATTTTACGAGACTTCAAATGAATTGCTGCATGCTTATTGCAATTACAAAGATAATACATCTGCTACCAGACAGTTACAAATTTGTTAAATTTGGCCCCGGGTCGTCCTCTACTTTGTAACAGGACTTACCCAAGTCACTGCTCCCAACCCGACAATCACACCGGCGAAGAAATAATTATCATAATCAATTACGCTTTATACCGTAAAATTAACGCTGCAACACTTGCGGAAATTAAATTATCATAATAAGGGAAGATCAATGGTCACAAAGAAGCACGACTTGAACAAGTCCACCTTGCCACTTGAATGTTGCCATTATGAGCTACAATTGCACACCTTTGTGCTGTTGACTGATTTGGTAAAACATTTTAAAGCAGTTAAACTGGAGACCATTCCTACCTGGTTTGTTGATTTCACAAATTCCTTTTTGGCTGATGGATCTCGGATGTTTACAATGAGAGTTTTTGATGATACGACAACAGGGGTGATATCTGTATGCAAAAAGAGGAAGAGAAAAAAGAATGATAAACATCAAGATTGTGAGCCTTTGTGGGAAGCACGCACGTGAACATGTTCATTTGTTTCCACTCTTTCTGCTAGAGCAAGGCAGCTCCTTGGTCAGACCTTACATAGCAACTAAATTATATAACTACATTTAGAAGTAACTACTTTTTGTTTGTGCAGGTCAGTGGTGCACTGCGGTAAATAATGGGCGTGTAAAGAGACCAATAGCAAGAAATGACACTGCTCATGCATGCCATTCCCCGATCTGACTTCACAACTACAGTGAAACCTGTATTAGCGGCCACCTCTATAGAGCAGCCACCTGTGTATAGAGGCCATTCTTCATAGCCCCAAAATGACACTTTCTATAGAAATCAACCTGGACAGAAAGGCCACCTGTCTATAAAGGTCACTTTTCTCAGGTCCCAGAGGTGACTGTTATAGACAGCTTTCATTGTATATAGGACATGCGAACTTTACATACAGGATTGCGACACTTAATGCGACGCTTCACATGAGTGTTTCATTCACAAGATGCAAGATGACTTTATGTTGCTGTGTGAGATTAATGCCCAACTTTGTTTTGACGAAACAAAGATCCATTACTATAAGCACAAGGAAACTCGAAGAAGCCATCACATTGCCTACCTCTTGTCAAGTTATCTCGTAGAACCATAACTTGAGAAGTGAATGTGGGATTCTCTGAGTTCTCTGCTTCAGCCTCGGCAACTTCAGCAACACGCTTTGCACGATGAGCAATGGCATTGGTTTTTAAAAAGAAAGCCTGCAACAAAGAAAGTGACGCTACATAAGATAACACCAAACAGTGTTTTCCTCCTAGAATCCTCAATGTAAAGATAGACCGATAAAATATTTCAGAAGACATCAAACTTCATAAAACGTGACAAACCTCAGGGTCGCCAGCTTCGATGCAGTCTTGAGCTTCATTGAAGTCCTTCTTGATGGCGTTCTCTAAGACATTAAACAGCGCCATAATTAGACAGTGAAAGCTAAGTGTATATGGAAGAGGAGGGACTATCAGAAAATCTGGTTGACTCGTTCGTATTTAGCCACATACCACTAGCTTCGATGAAGTCTGGCGCGTCGATGGCAGCATCCACAAGACCAACCAGTTCATCTGCTTTGTTTGACCATTCATTCTTCATTTGTCTAAACGTCTCTTCTGCTTGAGGATTTCCAGGGTTCAGTAGCAACAGTTTACCAGCATGCGACACTTGTGGCGTCAACGCAGCAAGCTAGGAAAAGCGAGAGAGCACCATTATCAAAAGGCGTCATTTGGCAATTTGCTTCCAAGTCTTTAGAAACGATACAATCAAATAAAACTAATTTGCTGTGTTTTGCTTGGAGTATGAAGACTGTACTCTTGAAATGAATCACTCTCGTTGAGCTTTGGAATGGCGAGCTGGACTCACATTTGCACTGACGGCATTCAAAACAGACGGTATTTGAAATGTGACCTTGTTGTGGGTGCCATTGTGCCGTTGACGCAGTGCTAACACTCTCTACTAATTAAAGCCAAGAAAAGCAATCGTGTTTGCTTATACTTGCCTCTCTTGACACAACTTTGATGTTGTCTGAGAGCTGCGTGTTTGCGCCTTTGCCATTGGTTGCCACATTTCGAGCAGTCACAATCATCTTTGTCGCACCATATTCAAAGTCTCCGGCACGTTGCTCAAAGATTGGTTCGCGATCCGGTTGATCTACAAGACGGTGAAACGAGAAAAAGTTTCAAGAACTAACTCTCAAACCTTTAGATAGATACTTGAATTAATACATTCATGCTTATTCAATGTTCACAAGTACGAGTTTTTAATATTTGCAATAATGAAAAATAGCTGTGGTTGCTTTATTGTTTTAAAGCAATTTTCTCTTTAAAAGCCCATGAGAATGGAACTGTACAGTGCAAACCAAGCGAAATGGCTAATGTCATGTTAATTAAACATGAGGAAATAACTGGCAAAAGCGTTATTCATGGTCTACAGTTTCTCTATCCCATTCTAACCACAATAAACTCGACGTACCAAAAGTAAATTGAAATTGCTAGCATGTAACTAATGTAAGAATTTAGAATGCAAGCGAGCATTTCTACAGGAACTATTTGGCTCTGGAGGTACCACGTCCTCGTCGTGGGGCTGGGGCGGCCAGAGCCCTGTTTTACAGTGTTATGGCGAAATGGATCTCGGACAACTGGGTCCTCGCGCAAATGGTAGTGTAGTGGCTGACGCGCGGTCCGTGTGAACTTAAATGTCGTCATTGTGTAGTCACGTGATTGTAAGAATATGTAGCCGTGTCTTCCTGTAATCACTCTCTTTGCCGTCTGTACTTCGTCGTATCAACAACTCCGTCTGTCATCTTATCTACGCTGTGTCTCACGACATAGAGCTCTGGAACCAACGACCATATGTACTCCTTGGAACTCTGCCATCTCTCCCTGTCGTGGGACCAGCCACCTATCTATCAAATATATATTACTGTGGAATGTCAAAGTCTTGCAACTTGTCTTTCGTCTTCCACAGTAGCAATGGAGCTGGAGGTGGTGTCTGCGCTTCTCCAGCTCCACCCTCCCGAAGGTCTGGGCAACCAGACCTGAGGGCTTCGACAACAACAACAACAACAGCAATAACAACAACAACAGGAAATATTTTGCTACTAGTAGCGCTATGAAATAGAGCTGTGTGAATGTCACGTGAAATCCATGTGAAAAGGGCACTTTTCATTTTTTCTTGTTCTTTTATCAATTCACATGGTTTTTGCATGGTTCTTCACACTGCACTTGTTATTTCACATGGTTTTCACACACTTTTGGATTCATAATGTAGGATATTTAATTGCATATCACTGAGCTTTGAATTTATCCACTTTGAATCTTAGTGCACTGTCATGAATCTGACTTGCAAATATTAAACCGATCTTACAGTCACAACACTTTATATCACTACTGGTACGACGACATTCTGACTTCATACCTGCAGGGGCATTGGCCGCTCGGTCAAGTTGAACCAGTTTTGATTTGACGTCCATGAAGTCATCTACGACGGAATTGGTGACCGCATCTGCCAGCAATGATTGAAGATTCTTGAGCTCTTTTTCAAGTTCCTCTCCTTTTGCTTTTGCTTCGGGGGAATTTCCCTAAGATANAATGGATCTCCTCATTCTTAGCTGGACGAACTCAGCGTGTACGAATTGGAACCGCCTATTCTGAGTCACTTCCTGTTACAAGCGGAGTACCACAAGGATCAGTGTTGGGGCCTATACTATTTTTGCTTTTTATAAATGACATTTCGATCTGCCTTGACCAGACATGTGACATCAAGTTGTTTGCTGATGATGCAAAATTTTCTTTTCCACGCTACATCGACCATGATACAAATGCACTTCATTCGACTCTATCGACATTTTGTGAATGGTCAAAAAATTGGCAGCTAAGGATTGCAAACGAAAAGTGTAATGCCATTTCGTTTGGAAACCTGAACATCAAAGAATGTCAATACACGCTAGCGTCTCATGAGCTCAGCACCGTCACTTCAATCCGCGACCTAGGGACAATCCTTACGTCTGACTTAAAATTTTCTAGGCATTGTGCTGCAATCGCTGCAAAAGCAAGCTCACGTTCCTATCTGATCTTCAAATGTTTTACTTCTGGTAACTATAAACTTCTTCTAAATGCATACACTACCTATGTACGACCATTTCTTGAGTCAAATTCACCTGTTTGGAATCCCTACCTTTTAAAGGACATTAAAGCTTTAGAAAAAGTTCAAAGAAAGTTTACAAAACGAGTATGTATGCATTTGCGACAAGAAGTGCTTTGTTACAAGGACCGCCTAAATTTTTTAAAGCTTGATAGTTTAGAACTCCGTCGAATCAAGCTCGACTTGTACATGGCATACAAAGTTATTTACGGTGTGGTTGATCTTCCCGAGAACAATTTACTCTGTTTACAAGACTGCAATCACACAACACGTGGTAATTCAAAGAAGCTAAAGCCATCAGCCATTCCTGTTAATAATTCTACGCTATATTCTTTCAGTAATCGAGTCCTTCCTGTATGGAATTCCCTTACCGATGATGTTGTTACCTCTGTTTCACTTTCTGTTTTTAAACGTCGTTTAGATTCTGTAAATTTATCGCTCTTTTGTAAAAGTTATTAGGCTGCACGTATAGTGTAAGTAGTTTTACTTTCATGTGCTTGCCTGTCAATCATTATTACTTATTTTGACAAATAAATCAAATCAAATCAAAATCAAAACAACAGGAACTATTTTGCTACTAGTAGTGCTATGAAATAGAGCTGTGTGAATGTCATGTGAAATCCATGTGAAAAGGGCACTTTTCATTTTTTCTTGTTCTTTTATCAATTCGCATGCTTTTTGCATGGTTCTTCACACTGCACTTGTTATTTCACATGGTTTCACACACTTTTGGATTCATAATGAAGGATATTTAATTGCATATCACTGAGCTTTGAATTTATCCACTTTGAATCTTAGTGCACTGTCATGAATCTGACTTGCAAATATTAAACCGATCTTAGAGTCACAACACTTTATATCACCACTGGTACGACGACATTCTGACTTCATACCTGCAGGGGCATTGGCCGCTCGGTCGAGTTGAACCAGTTTAGATTTGACGTCCATGAAGTCATCTACGACGGAATTGGTGACGGCATCTGCCAGCAATGATTGTAGATTCTTGAGCTCTTTTTCAAGTTCCTCTCCTTTTGCTTTTGCTTCGGGGGAATTTCCCTAAGATAACAGCATATGATAGAATGATACAATTTGCTGAATTGCAAAACAAGACATTCAGTAGACAGAAATAAAGCAGTTAGTGCTTAATGATTTGATTTGTATTTCATCCTACATTGGGCAGCTCAATAGTTTATAAGTTTCTGTGAATATATACAGGATTAATCATTACATTCAAGAACTTTCAAATACTCAACATAGTTTGTTTGTTTGTTTGTATATTTCATCATATCAGTCATAAATTGTAAAGTACTATTACACATCAATAATACATTGATAATTAAATTGACAGATACGACAGGGTCATTCCATAAGCAAAATTGCTTGTTTGTTTAGAAGACCCGTGATTATATGTAAATAATAGTGAATAAATTTAATTTATATCATTATACAAACTGGCTAACATGAGAGTAGATGCACATTGAGTCACTAACAGAAAATAAGTAAGATGAAAGATAAAGATGGAAAGAGAGAGAAAAGAGGAATCAGCCACAGATAAAACAGTTTTTGACTGTACAGTTGGTATAGTATAGGCTAATGAAGTGATCCTTCAGTTTTTTTCGTAAAAAGTGGAGTCTGCACGTGAATATTAAAATCAAATTGAAAATTGTTCCAACAAGTTGGAAAACAAAAATCAGGATAACGTTACAGTTTGGAAGTTCTGGCAAAGGGCACATGAAAACTGTTATGTTTGCGTCTAAAGGAAGAACAGAAGTAGAAGTTTTGTATTACCACGCTTGGACATTTTTCAACAATGACAGAGTGTAAGAATGATAGCTATTTCGATAGGTAAAGATCTTTAAACTTGAGGAGATGTAATCCCTTGAAAAGTGGTTCTGCACGAGAGTAGCGTTTTGAGCCAGTAACGCATCTGATACATTGCTTTTGAGCAGTCTCAACGAGTTTGATCTTCTACTAGTTTGGTTTTATATAAGATGCAATATTTTCACAGTTGCCGTTTATTAAAAGCACAGTTACTGAAACCACCCAATTTATGAAACCGAATAGAAGTTTGGACGGTCTTTTTACAAGGCAGGATTACGAGCCTTGTAAGTAGGATGTTCCTAGTTTGTAGAGTCATCCTATAAGTGCCTTTACGTTTACAAGGCAAGGGGATCATCCTACTTACCAGGATGATCGATCCATTTGCATAGGGAGGGAGGGGTCCCTTTCCCTGTAAACTAAGCGCTGAAGAACAATAGATGAGGATCATCCAACTAATTAGGATTATTCCCCTCCTTGTAAACAGGGCCTTACTTAAAGAGTAACTTTTACCAATAACTTTTGTTACTTTTGTACCCGTTAATCACAACCCTGCATTTCATATAATCTCCACATTGTTTTCACGTGGTGCTGGTTACTTCACATGGTTTATCACATGTTTTTTGTATTACCGGTAATAGTAAATTCAGTTGTACATGAAAGATCAACTGCATCAGATTACGAACGGAACACACCTTTCCTTGGGCTTTTAAAGCTGCCAATTCTTTTGTGAGTCTGATAATTTTGTCACACGATTTCAAAATTTCCGTTCGATGTGTTCCCTGAACACTTTCCGCAACATGTTGAGCATCTCTCACCAGAAAATCGATTGCCTTCTTTCCTACAAAACAAATTGCAAACCTTTGGTGAATAAAACAAAGAAATAACAACCTCATGCTACCTTTTTTTAAACCGTTCAGTATAAGAAAAAAACGTAATATAACGTGTGAATCTAATAGGTCTATACTTGTAACAAGGTAGGCCTCTGAGATGTGTTACAGTGAAACATGTATGTAATCATTGTAATGGTCACCTTCGGCTTCGGGACCTGAGGAAAATGACCTTTACAGACAGGTGGCCTTTCTGTCCAGGCTCATTCCTATATTAAATGTGTCATTTCGCGGTTGTGACTAGTGGCCTTTATACCCAGGTGGCTGCTCTATAGAGGTGGCCGCTAATACAGGTTTGACTGTACCTAGAAGTTGATTAAAACATAAAAACCTTCAACGGCTCTGAAGCTAGCACATAACAAAACATTCTAGAGTTTTGTACCATAAGACACAGCCTTGTTTAACGGACCACCTGTTAAGACAACCTGTGCTAAGCGACATCTTGTTATTTTGTCTCGATATTCCTAAATAAGTTTGAAGCAGAGAAAAACAAATTGTAATTTATGGATAAGACAAAAGAACTTTACAAATCAACTCACCAATATCATTATTCTGACTCTTTGGGTTTTTGATCCAGCTGGTTGCTTGCTCAACACGACCGGCGTTAGTCTGAGCCGGAAGACGAGATCCGCTTGCAATCTCATCCTGGATTGTTTGATCAACGAGGTCTTGCAACAAATCAAGTTTCTTGGCGATGTCTTGGCTCAATGCTAGAGCCTCTGGACTTGATCCCTGTGAAACATCACAATGAAAGAAATTACAGGAACTTACAACTGACAAAACAAAATAAGTACAGTGAAACCTGTCTATAATGGTCACATTTGGGACGTGAGGAAAATGACCTTTATAGACAAGTGACCATTCCGTCCACGTTCATTTCTATAGAAAGTATTATTTTTGGGTTACGAAGAGTGGCCTTTATACACAGGTGGCTGCTCTATAGAGGTGGCCGCTAATGCAGGTTTGACTGTATCACAGTCTTCACAGATAAGGGTAGAACGGATCATATCTTTGAACGCAAATCGATGACCGAATACGATAAGCATTTAGAGCTCAACTGTATCACCAGGGAAACTCATTTGGTAAGTAGCTCAATGAAAACATTGTCACTGCTTTTAGGTATTTTTAGCAGATTTGATATGATATGTTCCTATTTCATAATACAGCGAAACCATGGTCACTTTTGGGACTTGAGGAAATTGACCTTTATAGACAAGAGGCCTTTCTGTTCAGGTCGATGTCTATAGAAAGTATCATTTCGGGGTGATGAAGGGTGATCTTTATACACAGGTGGTTGCTCTACAGAGGTGGCCGCTAACACAGGTTTGACTGTAATCTCAGATGGTAATTAGTGGTCAACGCTACAAACTGGAACCATGTGAAATCCATGTGAAGTGAAATCCTGTTAAAAGGACACTTTTCACATGTTGTTGTTCGTCTTCAAATGCACGTGTTTTTCACATGGTTGTTGTTATTTCACAAGGTTTTCCGGAAGGTGCTTCCCATTTTACATTGTTCCCATATGTTTTTCAGTTTTCACACGCTTCTGGATTCATAGTGTAGCTATGCAGGGTGGCACAAAGGTTTAAACCTTCCGCGAACCAACATTTTTCCTCCGATAACTTAGGAAATTAAATTTATCCGCATAACAATTTTGATTTCTAATAATTATTGTTTCACTGAGGCTTGACCTAACAATCAACAATGTTCGTTACTTTACTTAAGTTAAAACATCACAGGCTTTTGGAATAGCGAAGTACTTTTTACTTGTAACGAAGTAGTTTTTAAGTTGAAATATTTACTTTTTACTTCGTTACTTTCGGTGTCCTTCGAAAAATACATTTTCTCCCTTTCGCAAACGGATCGAAGAAGTAGCAGCAATCTCCATCATGCGACTGCTTTTTACATTGGTTTTACGGTTTTAGTAATATAGAAAAGCAGCCCAGCAAACAAAGCTCAACAGAGACCAAGTTCACAACTTACAAGTCCTTTGGCTCGCAAGTCAGACAACCTGTCCATGGCAGCAGCAAGCTCTCGGTGCAAACGCAGGATTTCCTGATTTCCACTCATTTCACCAATTCGTTTGGCTTCATCCAAGAAATCGTGGACTGCTTTCTCTCCTGTAGAAAAAAAGAAGGCAAATTGATTAAGAATGAAGAAAAAACAGCAAACAATAATTAGAACAAGAAATAGATGGAAAATTTTAGGAGACCATGTTAACAAACATTACGTAAAGTTGGCTTCTGTTTCAGCTAAATAATGGAATAAAGAAAAATAAGTTCTTAGATGTAGTGTAAAACTGACAAAACGGAAAAAATTCAAGTCTAAAGCAGCCACAACTTCATTAAAGCTACTAGTACATACCGAGTCCATTAGCATCTGCCGATGGGTTTGCCAGCCAATCTTTAGCATATTGCAATTTTAATCCCATTCGTTCTTGCGCTGTGCGCATTTCAGTAGTTGGATCTTCAGCTTCTGACTCGTCAAAAACTTTCAATTTCAACACACGAATAATCTCGATTAGGTCATCTGTCATCCGAACGAGAAGATAATTTCGGTTTTCTTGTGCCTCAGGCCGACCTTTCCTTCCTGTGGAATAAAATTTCCACAAATCAGTGGTGTTCGGCGGATTGGATTCCATTGTTTAGGGGAAATAATTAGCACAAATTACGGAGCTTGTTATAATTAGTTTTAAAACATTTGCTTGCGTACTTGTTACTTTGTTTTAGTTTGTTTCAACTAAATATTCACACACTTGGGTAAGCCTATTCGTAACTTTTTTCGACGACAAGAGATCAAAAATATTATTATGCTCATGCAGGTATTGTTGAGAACTTAAGAGCATGAGGGAAGCTAACGTTCTTGAGAGAAAACCATCACAGGGCATCAGAAGCACATCAAAGGTAGGAAATTATGGAAGTCGAGGCATGAAGATGAAATAGCAAACCAATAACAGAGGGACTTTCTGGAATAAGCCAATAATTTAGATTGCATCTGGAAAGGACCGTAACTTACAACAATGAAAAAAACAAATGTAGATGGTGCGATTGCCTTGTACATAACAATGACTTAATTTTATTGCAACTTGCTCCTAAGCATGACTCATTGTACAGTGAAACCTGTCTATAGCGGTCACCATTGAGATCTGAGAAAAATGTCATTTGGGGGTTTGAAGAGTGGCCTTTATACACAGGTGGCTGCTCTGTAGAAGTGGCCACTAATACAGGTTTGACTGTACATAGTTAACTTTACCTTCGGAAATGATGAGAACAAATGTCTTCATGGCTCCGATTAAAAGTGGCATATGAGATTTTAGTGATTGAATGTGTCTCTCCAGCAAATCCACATGCGCTTTGTGGGTCAGCTCTTTTTGGCGCGATTGCACTGATTTCATGCATCTTGTGATACCAGGTGTTACATTCTTGACAAATGTCACAACGTCTTCCATGACCTCGACCATTTCTCCAATTTGGAGATAGTCCATCACATTCTTGCACTGAGAAACAATCTTTCGAACTTCCGCATCATCGAATGTCAGCAGCAGAGTCGAAGTGCCAGATAAAATGCCTGCATATAATAAGTACATTTAGAAACCATACAAGCAAGAAAAACAGAAGTCAGTATGCAATGTAAACATGCCACCGCAACCCCAGGGTTACTACAAGTCTCATAAAATCTCGCAAATTAAACCCCCAGTCGAAACTTCCTAACAGCCAACGACTGTTGCCACACTACTGCTCATTTGGCTGAAAGCCTTTGTGATAACTACTACCACTTGCGACGTCATCGAGCCTCAGAGAAGGTAGTCGCACGCTGCAAAGCTAGGTCCCTCCATTGCTGGAGACTATTTGAGCTATGTGACAACCTGTCAAAAAGCATGGCAACGGCATGACAATGTAGTAAATCTCAGGTGCTGCAACAGATCACAATTTGCATTGCAATACCTCTGGCTCCAGTTAACAGCTTTTTTCTTGCTTCGACTGAAAACGGGTCTTTCTTGATCAATTGAGTACTCTCGATTAGGCATTTTGATGATTCCTCAACGCGTTGAAAAGCAACAGGCATTTCTTGTTTCAAGATTTCATCCTTGCTTGTTGCCGCTGTCTCCCTTCCCACCTAAAACAAGTATTTCATTTTAAGAATTCAATAATTACAGGAATGATCAAACAACAACGGCGGGAATTCGCGGATCCTTGCAAAGTTGTCTTCCCTGGTAATAGGCTAGCAAGCCTATATGTAGGAATCCATTGGCGTCGTATCATCAGCCCTCTATAAGTACACATGTTGAGGGATGCTGCCCACTTTGCGCCTGAAAACACTTACTCTTGCCCTATCAGAGCCTTGTAGCATGACATGATGACAAGTAAGAAAAAGCCTTACTTTGGGTTTGACGGTACATCTAGTCATGTGCCAGGAACACAGTATCGACTATCTTGTACCCTACCCATGTTTGCCATTTGATTTAGACAAATTACAAAATTTATCAAGAAATAAAATAAGGGTATACGTTAGCCAATCTTCTTGGCTGGTAACATCGGCATTCAGGAAAAGAAGGGGCAAAGACACCAAGAATGCAGTCAGCAACCGCTTAGCCAAGAACTACGTCAATCACTGAATACAGTCCACACAAACAGCAAAAATACACCCTAATTGCAACATGAGTATGACAGGGTAACAAGGTAACGCACAGCGTGACAAACAACACTGACACCCATACAGACAGTATGACAACATTACATGTCCACAAACAAATCTCATGGTCCCTCTACTCTAATTGGCAAACAGAGAAAGACAGTATTCTGTTTAGGGCTCTCAATTTTTTCCCGGGATCCCGGGTCGGTTCCAGAAACGGGACTCGGGATTGACATTTCCCGATTTAATCCCGTAATTTATTTATTTTTGCGACAAAAACAAAGTTTACCATGCTTTGTAATCGATTAACGTAAAATAGAATTACGTTTTAATGCGCTTTTCGAGTTTGTTCAAGAGGTCGAAGAATTATCACTTCTTAAAATAGGCGTTCCCTTGCAAATGCGATGCGAATGCGAAGTAGTTTCTACCAAATTCAAAATCGTCTTGCCATGGCAACAGTCTGGATGGACTTTGTGGCAAATCAATCAGCTTTTGTTTGCACGTATCAAAGCGGAACCACTTAATTCATAAACGGTTCTGTGAATTTCAAAGATGAATCATTCGCAGAAGCGGCCGTAATTTGCACCGAAACTTGATCGCACAACCTGGTCGCAGCTTTTTGACATTAAACGAAAGGAAAATCGAAACGTTTTCAGGTTGAATTCACCACATTGACAACGGCATTTGCTGTTATTTGTTCCATTTCGAACATGCGCGGGGCAGCGTGAACTCTTTCAGAGAGACTACGCGATGCGAGACGACTGTAACAAATCAGTAAGCTATAAGATTTGGCTTCGTTTAGTTATTCCTTTTACGTTGAAAACAACAGCTAGGTCGATCTCTGCCGTCGTGTTCATTTCTTCAAAGCCGAAGACATTTGCAATTGAGACTATAAAATAGTAGGTATACAGCTTGCGCGCCTAAAACAGAACTAATTTGTTTCCTGTTCTTTGACTGTTGCAAGGGTGTGCACAGTTTATTAATTAATTTGCAGAAGGCGTGATAATAAGTGCATTTGATATGCTGTTTCATTTACCACGACAAAAAGAGTCGATGAAGTCGAAGTGGCGCGCTTGATAGCCGCTTTGGCATTGGTCTGTCATCTTTCTGCTCTTGCTGGTCGTCCAGTAAGCTACTACATTTAACCACAGATTAGCTGTTGGCAGGACACGCTGAAACATTTATTGCGAGTTTCTTGGGTTGAACAGTTAAGCTGAACGGTTATTGAGTAGTTGCTACGCATAGCAATTCATCGGATATTATTTCCACTTAATAATTGACGCCTTTATGGTTACTGCATAGATTCCGGGACTCAAATGGGTCCCGGGATTACTGTTCCGGGTCCCGGGAGGATCATTTCCCGTCAGTTGAGAGCCCTAATTCTGTTAATTAATCTTGCTTAGAACTATACCGTCTCAAATTGCTGAATATTCTACATTTTGCATGCACAATTGGAGAAATACTAAGCGAGTTCAACTGCACACAGACAGCACCTTGTTAGAACTTAGAAGTACCCATTACTCACCCCAACCAAATTGTTCACAGCTGTTCCTACAGCATGGACGGGAGCAGATAAATCTGGCAGTGCCTTTCCAGCTTCGGCTTCTTCATGGAAGATGACAAGTTGCGACACCTAAAATTGAAAATTTGGCTACAGTCAAACCTGTATTAGCAGCCAGCTCTATAGAGCAGCCACCTGTGGATAAAGACCACTCTTCATAAATGAATGAAGCTATAAACTTAGCATCGTAAATGGCGATATTATAAACACATTTCATTTCAACTTCAAAAACAAACAAAAGAGAAGTTTTCCAAGCCGAAGTTCTTGTTTTGTCCGTTATTTCATAAGTTGATTTTCCAGTGGTGGCTCCAGCCATTTTATTAGTAATTTTTTGATAATTTCAGCCAGAAAGCAAGCGTGTTAAACATGTCAGCATCTGAGTTGAATCTCTTACAATTTTCTCTTTGAAAATAAGGAAAAACAAATCATTGGAAAGTCTAATATTTACAGTATGTAGGCCTAAATTTTTAAATTACGTGAAGTCAATATATTTATAAGTCCAGGGAACAAAAAGTTAGGTGCACTCAAGAAATAACAACTGCATTGATGACAACAACATATTTCAAATATTTGGTAAACCTCAGATAATATTAAAGCCAATCATGGTTAATTGTTCACACTTTATTCTATGAGATGTCTTGCGAAAATTATGACAACTTTCTTATCAAAAATGTGTATAAGAATTAAAAAGTGCTGAGGTTACATTAATCCGGAGCGAACCACAGTGTGTCCGCTGTTTTACTTCTCCAGGAAATACCGGTCAACACCCAAAACAAATAACTGAAGCACAATTTAGTACGAGGTACATTTGTTTTGAAGTATTTCGTGCGGTTTAAATTTATAGATGTTAACTGCCTACGTTTTAAAATTCAGAAATCTGTTGTCTAGTATTTAGGACCAGGCTAAACGATAAGCATTCTACCATCGTGAGTCAACGTGTGTTGCATTATCCGCGAGACAAACAGCCGGGCACAGGATGTGGAAATGCGTCGAACCACTAGACACAACATGACAGGGAAAGTCATCGCTGAGCAGCAAAATGAAAATTTATATCAGCAACATCAAAAACTGTAAAATCTTATCTAAAACATAAATTACATGGTGGACAACAATAGATTTGAAAAGCAAATTACAAATCGAGAGTTAAAGTCCCAAACATGACACACAGTCACAAATATGTGTGAGAACGTTGCCAGGGGAAAAGGAACGACATCTGCTCGTCGGAGAAGAAAACATTTCAAGGGGAAACACGTAGTTACATTATTGAATGGTTCGATAGAATTATAGAGTTTTATCTTATCCAGGAATGGTTTGTGTAGACAACAGGTGCAGAAAGGAACAACAAAGAAACATTTTATCAGAGACAACATTCAAAACAGCAAGACATCATTGAACTAACGAAATTACCTGGTTAGCAACAGGCTCTAGGATCGAATTAATTGTCTTCGTGTGAAACACAGGCATGGTGAAGAACCCTCAGCTGTCTAGCTGTAAATAAAGAAATACGATCACGGTGGATTCGTTATTTCTTCCTCGCGTGTTTAGACAAACTATTCTTCCAAAGTTGGAAATTTTGATTTTCCTGCGATCTGCCCTCGAAATGACACAAACAAGAGGCTGGTCACCAGTCTTCTAAGACACGCCCCATCTCCTCTGATGTCACCGTTGCTCATTTCCCGTTCACTGCTGTACAGTGAAACCTGTCTATAATGGTCACCTTTGGGACTTGAGGAAAATGACCTTTATAGACAGGAGGGCTTTTCGTGCAGGTTGATTTCGATAGATAGCGTCATTTTGGGGTTATGAAGAGTGGCCTTTATAGACAGGTGGCTGCTCTTTAGAGGTGGCCATTAATACAGATTTGACTGTACTTTGATTGTTCATTGTTTGAACTCCTCACTGGATCCCTGAGATCTGTTGCGTCATATGCTAAAAGCGATCGTTAAATGAAAAAGAAAGTCTATGACGTCCCTTGAATTTTCAAACAATTCAACTAGCCTATACATCAAGGCCTCAGTTTTAATGCTCAAACACTGTAACTAACGAGTCTAAAGATAGGTAGTCCCTTGAATGTCTGAACAACTCAACTAACCTATCCAATGAGATTCTATTACGTTGCAAATTTTTGGTTCACGTTAGATCATATACAAATTGCAATTTAGAAATAATTGTGGCTGCGTGTTATCATTTAACAGCATTAATTTGTATTCAATTGTTGTATTATCTCGAGCCAACAACACCATCAACTAATGAGACAGGTTGGATGTACACCAGTTAAGTAAATAAGCAACGATGTTGTTACATCAACAAATCAACACAGATAATTACGCAGGTAGATAATTAGTGATAATAAGCTTTTTGCTTGTTATCTTCACAATAAAAATAAGCGATAAAAAACAAAGTGTATTGCAACGTTTCGACATATTTCGACATGTTGAAAATATGTCGAAACGTTGCAACACACTGTGTTTTTTATCGCTTATTTTTATTGTGAAGATAATTAGTGGGTTACAATAAATAAGCAATCGTAATTGTGCAGAAGACGAGACAAGAATGGAGTCTTTCGCATTCCACATGACTATGTATATATTTAATTTTGATAGACAAGCTGCTGGTCCCACGACTTAAGGAGAGATAGCATAGTTCCAAGGAGTGCATATGGTCGTTGGTGCCAGAGCTCTATGTCGTGATACACACGTATCGTTAGGTAAGAGGACAGGCAGAGCTGTTGACACGACGAAGTACAGACGGGAAAGAGGATGATTACAGGATGACACAGCTACGTATACTTACAATTAAGTGACTACACAATGACGACATTGAGTTCACACTGACCGCTCGTCAGCCACTACAACTGTATAGTACTGTAAATTCAAAGATCTGCTGTCCCTTTGCGATTGAGCACACTCAGTGTGAATTCGTGATCCTCTGAACTTGATTAAAGTGAAATTATCTGACACGCTGCCAGTATGTACATCAGAATAACCCAGTTGGATGTAAAGGTAGCTTAGTTGGCCATTCGCACATTGGTACTTTTATGTAAGTAAGATTGCGCACGGTTATTACTTTTTTTAAAGAGGCAGAGTGCTCAAATGTGAGCTTGCCTTTATTATTGGAAGAAAAAGAAGAAAAATAATAGTAATAATAATAATAATAATAAGATATGCTATTATACCTGTCTTAAGCTACGATCTAACAATCCAGCGAAAGTTGCCTCTTGATACAGGTGAACGCTTTATGAAGGTAAATACTAAATTATCGGTTTTGGACCTGAAGGGGATCTCTTGAGCATACGAACAAGGGTGGCAGATGAGGGGACATGGGGGCTGTAGCCCCAGCATTTTGGCGGGAGGAATATTCAGTCACACTGTAGCATAAAACCAAACATTTAGGAATATATCGATACCATTTTTGAAAGAACATATATTTGTCAACAAATTTGAACTTTCTGGTTTGTGCATTAATTGGTGGGTGCAAATGAAGGGTGTTTAATTATACTTCTCTCTTCAATTTGTCTGAATCTGTATCTGCCTGCATGCATGTTAGCGCCCTACGCCCACGGCGCTTCGATGAATACTACTACGCAGCTCCATGGCATGGCTGTGACTTGGTGCTTTCGGGACCGGCTGGCGAGCAGTTGCGGCATCGATGAGAACTTGGGCTCCTTCACCGGTCCACCGGCATCGTCCGTCGATCCATCACAGTCTTGGTCTGCCAGGGGGTGCGACGGGTTCCATGTGGCCTGCCATTGATCGGAGACTGATGTGCGGTGTGACGTTGGAAGTGGCCAAGCCATTTGAATTGTTAATTCACCAGTACCTCTGTCATGAGGCACCATGCACCTGTTGCCTATTCTTCTTTCAAGTTCTACATTGGAAACGAAGTCATCCCATTTTAAGCCAAGAGCGTGCGCCACATTTCGCGCCAAAAAACCATATTCAATCAAAGAAGTTGAGCATTTCTTAGAGACAACTTGACAAACCACAACCATCAACAAACGCTATTTCAATTCAAGAAAATTCATGATCGGCATAACAAGGAGCAAAATTTTCTGGGAGCATGCCCCCGGACCCCTTATAGCATGCAATGTTTGTAGGCAAATCCTGTTCTCTCACTATAGTTCAATGCTTTCATAGTTTCATACACGTCAGAGGCAACCCAGGTGTACAATTTTCCGTTCTCTGAGAAGAGCAACTCAGCAGCGAGGCCATGTAAGTCATGTTATGTTCAATTAACTAGAAAGCGATGCCCTGGATGCTATGATATATTCCGTGTATAGATCTTTGTGCGCTGTTTGTAATTTCAGCAGATTAAGCCACAGCAGAGAACGAGTGATATAGAGTCAAAGAACTCGAATCGTCAATTATGAATGGAAACAATATCACAAAATCTAGTAGCGCCATATCAGTAGTCTCGTTCTTATTGCAACACAAGTTACCGGTGAACAGAAATCGAGGTTTTACATCTATATGAGGTTGAATCACAAGAAGAGATTGAGTGAACGAGGCTAACTCTACTCCATGAAGAAAATCTATGGTGCACCGTACTGTGCATAGTGTATTGTATTGCACATTTAGCAATTGGCAGCACGAGGTCGGGGCAATGCTTCACTATTAGTACTGCAGAGAATGTACGAAATTCGCGTTAGTGTATTTTCTGATGTAGAGTATACTTGTAATCTTTCTCTGTTGTAGAGTAGATTTTACAAATCAAAATTCATCATGTGTTATCGCTATGAACACAGATACAGTAAAACATGTCTATAATGGTCCGTTTGGGGCTTGAGGAAAATGACCTTTATAGACAGGTGGCCTTTCTGTCCAGGTTGATTTCTATAGAAAGTGTCATTTAGTGTTATGAAGAGTGGCCTTTATACACAGGTGGCTGCTCTATAGAGGTGGCCGCTAATGCAGGTTTGACTGTATGTCTATTGTACTTCCTAACGTGAGTACGCATCGTGTATTTCAAAGAGATAATAAATACAGGATTCACGTATAGAAGGCTTTGTAATAACAAGCACTTATACTAAACGGGGGCAACATGCCCTACAATACATGGTTCAACGATACCAGTTATAATAATGCTCGGAGTAATAGTGTTCTCGTAGTCTATTCTTAAATGTGATACAGTGAAACCTGTCTATAACGGTCACATTTGTGACATAGGGAAAATGACCTTTATAGACAGGTGGCCTTTCTGTTCAGGTTGACTTCTATAGAAAGTGTCATTTAGGGTTATGAAGAATACCGTTATACACAGGTGGCTGCTTTATAGAGGTGACCGCTACAACAGGTTTGACTGTGCTGTAATAGAGCTTGATTCCACAACATTCTGCTGTAGACTGTTCTATGTTTTTATAGAATGGTTAAAGAACGAGTGATGACACGTATTTGTGATTGGAACATTAATATACAGACGTCGAGAGCGTTCTCGTGTCGAACGTTTCAGAGGTTGTACTGCTTCTGGCAAGGACAGATCGATACGTCCATGGACGACTTTACATTAACTGAAGACGAGACTGGGTGCGGTAAGGTAAGTCTCTAGACTCTCAAGACCAAATCGCATCAAACGTTCTTTGTATTGCGGTTGATCGGTAGTTAGGAAGCAGCGTTGCTGTGCATGTTTGAGAAGAATAATGTTTTATTTTCAGGTGCGGATTGAAGGCTTGGGTGGCGCACTCTAGAACAGGCCTAACGTATTCATTGTGGTCGCCAATGCTGAAGCTAAAGTGTCCAATTACGAAATAAATTGCTCCATAGCAGCCGGCAACAGTAATAAAGCGAGGGCATCGGAGAAGGAACGCTTTTAAGCTTACTGCATGGCCCACCCCTTTCATTAATTGGCTGAATAATCGGTCATCACGTGACATGTGTCAAACAGAGGCTAGAATTAAAGGTGTCTGACTATTTTCATCCTTGGTTGTAGGCTAAACGGCCGAGGGAGTATATTTGAACATTTTGGTGAGCTTCGTATTTCCTTGACAAAACACGGAGTTCCCGAATTAAAAGCTTCCATTAGGGTATTAAGTATAAGCTATCTTCATTGACTGACGCTAAGTTTTGTGCTCAACAGATTATTCCAACACTTCGAAGGGGAGCAACTAGTGCCATTAATGTGCTCAATACCCGGGGCCGGGGTTTAAAGACCCCAGGCAGTTCTAAACTTTGCAGTGGGGATTTCTACGCCTGCACTCTGCAATGGTCATGAGAAAGTATGTCCGTCGGTTTGCTCCGCAGACCCACAATCCCAGACACTTACCGCTTTGAGACGTTGTATCAGTTTGCGTGGAATATCTGACAGCTATTTCCATTGTTTGCTGTCAGCGTTATGTAAAGTTTAGCCTTTGATACNCGCCCCAGACATCCAAAAGGGCGGTCCACAAGCCACTGTACGAAATCAGAGCTCGGTTAAGCCCCACAGTGTTATCATCGAACGCCAGCCATGCTTCACAAGCAGTAAACAGTTTCTCAAATCGTTTCCGGTAAAGCTTTTAACACCTGAACCCCATTTTGGATTTGTGTACATGAGCGTTGTAATGATTACTGACCGCCGCTTGTGATACGCTGATCATACTGAGTCCCTTTAAGTGCCATCCTCGTCAAAGTCACCATATATCATCTAATGCAACTGTTTCGGTCTTTCGGATCAACAAAGGATCAAAGCGTAACAAAGTTCTTTTGTAATGGACCCTTGGAATGGACCAAGCGCAATCCCAATGCATGACGGGATACAAATGTTTTTAGGCACGTGGTTTTGAGCTGAAACCTACAATTTTGACAGCCAAGAACAATTCCTGAAATTGACCATCATTGGAANAAGAGTACGGTTGATTGACTTTCAAACAAAGCAATTTTCTGACTTCTGTCATCTTTGGCAGAGGTCAACTCACTAATATACCGACATGCAGTGGGACTGCGCATGGCGGATTAGCTAAGAATAGTTTGCACTTAGAGAGTCTATTTATGGATTCATTACCTTAGAGGGTTAATTTCACGCTAATGAAATGTAGCTTGATATGTTGAGAAGTAGTACTGTTCTATTTGTGACTCTCGGGTTAAAGAGAACAGTTAGTTCTTGTCTTTCTGCCATGCAATTTTATTCGTAATCTTGTTTTGGTCGAATAAAGACATAACGCATTAAACAAAAATTGATTTCTTTTTTCAATTCCTTTTTCTTTTTGGTAAATTAATGACCTCTTGATCAAACGACAAATTAACCACTACTTAAAAGGTCGAACGAACAGCCACAAACAGCAGAATGATCTAATTTTGTAATTTGAGTCATGAAACAAGGTGGGTGTTCGAACCCACCACTTTCAAAGTGCAAGGGTTGAGCCAGCCACAGGGTGGACTCTTAGCGCATGTGTTCTCCTCAATTAATCCCGCCATCAAGTGTTTACCTCTCCCAATCAACTAGAATAACGGGACAAGAAATTCTCCTTATTTATTTGTTCAACATAATGGTAAGAATGTCTAATACAATTTAAATAATTTCCCTAGAATTGAGAACTACAGTACGTAAAATAAATGTATACATATTTACAATAATTCGTATCTACTGTAATTCAGTTAACATACAATTTACTTAGTACTAATTACAATTATGGGACAATTAAGTGTTGTGTGTTACAGCATAGCTAGGTAGTCCTAGAAATACTGACGCTAGCTAGATAATGTAAAGCATTGTTTCTCGGGCTTGGCCTTTGTTTACGCAATATACCCGAAATAGTTCTGATCACGGGCGTGGCATTCTCAAAGTTGTCATTCCTTCAGTTGTTATAGCTAGCACCACCCCTGGAAAAATGGCTATCTTGCGTCGCCACTCGCCAGTAATAGTATAATAATATTTCAATCATTTAAATAGTGTAGAATAAATGGACGAGAAGTAATCTATAATTTAATTAATTTAAAATATACACCTACCGACGCGCTAAACTACTTAATGCTTAAACAAGAGCTACTATAAGAGGAACCTATTGCAAAAAGGTCTTATACCTAACTCCATTAACAAGCTATCTATACAGCCTAGTAAGTTGAAAATCTCGTCCATTTATCGTAACCTAGGATTGGCATATCTTACGGAGAAGAATAATTTTCTCAAGATAATTTGTTCTTCCCAAATCGCTACGCAGGTTTAGTCACATTTTTGTAGAAACACTTATGATTTCTGAAACTCATAATTATACGATGACGTCATTCTACTGTTTTCCAGAAGATTCTTAAAAAAATTCGCGAAAGGAATTCAAGGAATGATTAGCACGTTGTCAACAGTCTTACGGTTAAAAATACTGCGACATTGGAACACTCTCCGACCTCTATATGCTGCAAACATATGACAGCACCAAATAAAAACAAATCGTGGAAAATTAAATTTTATCCCACGCCCTCTTGCGGCTGAGAGAAATCGTGACTGGTTTGCGGTAGGAACGGTAAAGAAGAACTGATTCCATGGCGACGTTCAAGGATGGATTTCATTATTTTGTGAGTCATTCATTCTGGACAAGATATTAGTGTTTGACTCTTGGAACAATTCAACGACAAACAGCTAACATCAGCCCAGGGATCACTTATTTGTCCGTGATGCCTAAGATAAAAGTTGTGACGGAGGAAACATTGGCTGGCATCCGATTTGCACAGCAATGAGAACATTGTTGATTCAATTTCTCATCCGACGAGATTCGCTGCTTCTCTGACAAGGGTTTTATCACATCGACAATGGCCTTTGTCGCGTGGTGATTACGGGATCATCATCAATAGTTGAATAGATGTTGAAACGAAAAATCTGAGTGCTGCTTTAGGTCATTCTCTGTGCGTCTGCCGGATGTCTGGTGAGGTTCAGTGTTTGCCTGTGGGTAACTTATACGTTGCTGACCCGACGAGGTTGGAGACATCGGATCGCTGTTGAAGTTGGCAATTGGCCTGGCACCTCTCATCGCATCAGGATCAACTTGGCTACAGGAGCGGTTTTAATCTTCAAGAACTTGCCAAACAAGTAGCAACCTTGATACTATAGCTGCAATGTCGTTTGGATGGAATATTTCTGTTCTAGTTTTTGTTCTTCTTGCTGGAATTTCTTCAGCAGTACCAAACAGACAATGCCACCCAGTGGAGATCCCAGAATGTCGTCGTCTTGGCTACAATATGACTCGTAACATTCCTGGTCTCTACCTACGAACCCGTCTTTCAGAAATCAAATCTTACATCACGTTCTTGGATAGAACCAACTGCTCGAGCGATTTGCTATTTTTTCTCTGTACGATGTACTCCCCGATGTGTTTCACTGGTTACGATCGTATCTACCCATGTCGCTCTGTGTGCCTTGACGTCAAGAAAAAATGCTCTAAAATTCTCAATCTCTTGGACGAAGTATGGCCAGCCGAGCTAGCTTGCAGCAAGTTACCAGAACACAGCACGGACATGTGTATACGACCGAATGCCATCATTGCCAGAAAAGGTATGCATTTATGTGGATATGTTTATAGTTCAATATTAAATTGAAACAGAGAATGCAAAAAAATAATGCGACGCGGAATTACGTAGTCCAAAGACACTTCGTGATCTCTTCATTTTGAGTAGTTTAATCTCAGTTTAATTTATAATTGGTTCTCAATAAAGACTGTTAGTTAACGGGTATGTGACTCAGTAGCACCGCTGCGTGACGTACCAAAAACGTAACGGGTATAGCATTAAACACGCACGCGCTTACAGGCGAAATACGTGCTTGCAGCAGTAAGAATTGACAATAGTAACGGCCCACGTGTTTTTCATAGCGTGGAATCATTTTTTTAAATTAAAATAATAAATAATTACGATGTTGAGGTACGACATGTTTAGATGGAGCAAGTCAAAGGTCTTTCGAAATCAGTCACAAAACCAGTGCTCATGTGGTGCGTTCTGAAAGACCATTTGACCGTCTGAAGTGATCCCGCTACGAAAGCCTTGTTTCAGTCTGTCGACCGCGTTTCAACTAATCGAGCCGTCCCAGCAGGCAAGACAACGCCACTTACAATAAGCCATGAAAACTACCGGAAATGGCGTCATTAATACCGTCTGCAATATGCGAAGCACCCTATTTCACGACCAGTTAACGCACTAATCATTCGCATTTTACTTTTACTAGTCACGAAGATAAGTTGCAGAAATCTACCCCACCCGCTAAGATGAAAGCATCCAACAGGAGATACCTGGGTAGTTTCCTGGCATGAGACCAAATTTTTACCCACGCTATCTTTTACATGCTCTAAAACCTTTGCTCTAAATCCTTCGAAACAAGGTGATCCTTTTGAAATGCCTAGCTGATCTCCACAGCATGAAGACGCCCTTTGCTATCGGTTCTCTCTTTAACCTTTCGTTTACTAGCGTACCCAGACTCATTTATGTCGCCCAGCAGACAGTTCTTGATGGAGTAGGTTTTTATTGGAATAAACACATTTCTTGAGAATTTGCCTTCAAAACAGTAGACGTCGTGCAATATCTAACGAGACTTTCATGGTCGATTTTAGGCTAGACAGATAAGGGCGGTCCAACTGGCTAATTTCGTGATCATTACCCCTTCTTATTCTTGGATTTGCGTTAATAGGGCGCGATTGGTCGCAAATTCTATAATACAGTACACGTCCGCACTATACCGCTACAATGCC
>OFHS01000381.1:0-35697 GCA_900245855.1 Calvadosia cruxmelitensis
TGTAAATTAATACTAGTTTAAACATTTGTACTGATTATGGGTATGAGAAATAAACTCCTATCATCATCATCATCACACAATGTTACATTAAATTACAATGTTGTGGAATAATTTCTTTTTCTTTTGTTGCACTGTGAGTTGCTGTGATGAGAATGTTGTCAGGTGATTTTGTTGACACTTCTGTGACAGACTGTAGCAAAGGATTTAAAGAACATATCATCTCTGCTTGGTATGAAGTTGTGGACGCTCGCATTAACGTCTGTAATAATCTACAGTCAATGCCATTCAATGGCTGTGTTGCAGTGAATCAGTTTCAAAGCACATTTCACAACGTAAGTGTTGTTGTTTTCTCAGGCAATTCTGTTTGGAGTTCAACGGATTGGCCGTCAAGTTGCAGGTACAGTGATGACATCATAGCATATTTTAAGAGGACATTCATTTGTGATTTGCAGCCTGCTGTCTTTCATGGCAGTGGCAGTTTGGTTGTTGCTGCCTGTGAAGTAACAATAGTCTGAGAATAAACGCTCCTTGGCCTTTGCAGTCAGTCTTCCTAGTCCTACAGCAGTTTCTTTTGCTGACAGTTGATGTCAAACGAAAGAAGATTATCAGACAGCTGATGTCATTTCTTCTGTCATTCAATCTTAAATTGAAAGTGCAGTAATATCTTTGTGGTTGTGCAAGGTTTGCACCTGTAGCTGAAAACTATTTACTAATTTTTGAGAAAGGTTCCCAGCAATGTCTGTGGGTTCACTTGAGAGCATTTGACCCTGGATGCGAATTTTATTTCACAGGAGGAATGCAAACCGGACACATGCACGCAGATGATTGCAACGGAGCAGTGGATATTCCTGTGTGCCGCTCACAAGCAACCCAAAGAGGTCAGTTTGTCTCCACAATCAATGGGTAACTAGTGTGAGGTAGCCAATAGCAGCTGTATGATTGGTTGCTGTCTTTCCTGCTCTGTTGTCTAGTGCCCTGCTGTCGATTACACTCGGCATACATTGGACGGAGCCGCATCAATGTTGAACAGCAACAAGTACTTTCCCAGCAGGTAAGTCTGCAGTTTCAATCGCCCGTGTTGTCATGTGAGTATGTGAGCTATTGACCCTTCCACTTACGGCTGTTTCTTGCTTGCAGGGTGAGCATCAAGGAATCTTCAGTGACAAAACTCGGCTCGGTCTGTCGCAGGATTTACAGGATTTTCTCCCACGCCTACTTTCACCATCGCACATTGTTCGATGAGTTTGAGGTACACTCACATAACATTACGCCTTGTCATTTGCTGGGGGCTGCTACTGAATAACACCCCTACCCCCAGCCTAAATGTTGGGAGGTTGCAACCCCCTTAACTGCTGCCCCTGTTGGCAACAACAGCTGCCATTGAAATAATGCACTGTGGTTGTTGCCGTTTCAGAACGAGACGAGCTTATGCGTTCGATTTACAAGATTCGTCATGCGGCATGACATGATGTCAAAAGACAATCTGATTGTCCCTATTCTGGACAATCAAGCACCAGAGTCCCCAGTAGAGCACCAGAAGGAGACAATGAAAACACTTTACCCTGAAGAAGAGGCCTAGCCAGCAAGCAGACATTCGTCAATGGTGTTGACATTGGAACTAATGAGTGTTGTATGTGTACAGTAGCATGACCTGGCAACACAGTTCATTTTGTAGTATAATTATGGTTTCAATTCAATATGACAACAGATAATTATTACCCATGTCTTTTGTCTGATGTAGTCGCAATGACAAGCAAACTAACAGTTGATTCTCAAACCACAAGCTATACAACCAAAAAATGGTGATAAAATGCAACAATTTATTACAGAATAGAAGCGGGGGCGGTAATCATCTTATATGGCATATTGATAGATTATGAGTTCATGACGCCAATGCTGATGTACCATAGCACCCAATTTCCCTAGGGAGGGGCAAATGCCAAGACTGGAAGGTGACGTAGGTAGCATATTATGAACGCACACTGCAATGGATGGGGAGGGTCGTCATGACTCCCAGCGACTTCTCTTTGGTTTCTTTGATGTCTGTTTGGTTGCGTTTGATACGGCTGGCTGTTCTGGTGCAGCAAATTGGCTCTTGGGAGGCATCGAAGGAACAGCTGTGGTGCCGTCATGGTGGTCACCTGTGTCCATGGTATTGGATGCCGAGGAAGATGCCTTTGAGAAGCGACCATAGCCAGTCTGCAACAAAAAGACCAGGCCGCGTCAAGGTAACACGTCAATTCTTATGCCATAAACGTTTCACTGTGCGACTGTAGCCTGGTAACTATTACTGTGTCACATGACATCACCCGACACAATGTCTTACCGAGAATGCCGCCTTGAGGTGACTTAGTCGACTGCCAGCAGGTTGTGTGCTTAGCGCATAGGAGGTTAATAGACTGCGTCCATGATGTTTTTTGCCGGCTTTGAGTGAACCACCAATGCCTTCGTCAGTATCCTCATCATCATCCAGCAGGTGCTAAATAACAACATCAATCAATCAATGTGATCAACACTTGAAAAGGGAACAATGAAGAAAGACGGAGGCAGCAGCACACTTACTGCTTCTGTGGTCTGACTGTCATTGCCATTGTCTTGATGACCAAGTCCTGGACGCTCCCTCGGTCGAAATTCAGTCTTGCTACCTGGCTTTGAAGCACCGCTTCGTCGCATTCTTGACTTCTTAAACCAAGGGTGCTGTCATTGAATAGAAATTACGAGCGCATGACCAGTTAAGTGCTCAACAGTACAACCCTACGGGTAGCCATGACTAAGCAACAAACCTTGAGGGCCATCTCCATGAGTTTTTCGGGCACCTGTTGATTTGCACCTTCCTGCCAAGACATACCAACATACGATCAATGATCACACCTTAACAAACAATGGCACAGAGAGGCTGCAGTTGCCAAGGTGATACCTACCAGGTTTCTGACGAGATCACCTGTGAAGCTTGAGTCCTGCGGAGTGATTAATGTGTAAGCAACTCCACGTTCACCTGTACAGAAGAGTGCAAATGGTATTTACAGTGTGTCCACTTAATGTCACATGCGCGGCACATTCATCCGAGATCCACTTGCCTGCCCTGCCAGTGCGACCGACACGATGCGTGTGTGTTGTAATGTCTCGCGCAACATCATAATTGATAACTGTCTTGATCGATGGGATATCGAGACCTCTGGCTGAAGGGCAACAAGAGAGGAGACGTAAGCCCAACAGATCCATTTATCAGCAGCGTACAACACGACCACAATCATACCTACCAGCTACATCGGTGGCAACCAGAATGGAGAACTCCTGCTTTCTGAACTGGCTGAGGACATTGTTCCTCTCAAATTGATCAAAGTCACCGTGAATCAGTCCGACTGTGAAGTGTAAACACAGCACATGTCAGGCCCTCCTCATTTGCAGCACAATTGATAGTATTGTTGCGATTGATCAATGTCGCATCTCATATCAGTTGCTTGGTTCATATTGCTACATCATCCCTAGTAATTGTCTTATGTTATTATTGCTATAACCACACTGCAGCAGCAACAACAACAACACAGCCTCTTCTCTGAGGAGTTGACCTTTATGCAAGGGTCATCACTTACGGCTGTGTCCATGCTCCCTGAGGTTCTTGGCAAGCTCTTCACTGTTTGTTTTCTTTGTGACAAAGATCAAGACACTTCCGCCTGCAAAGACAAAGGATACGCCAACAGTCACTTCAATGGCCATCAAAGCAAATTGATCGGAAACAAGTCACATCGCCAGATGGCAGACAGCCAGTCAAATGAACTGCATACCAGAACAGAACTCAACAAGGTGTGAGAGCACCCAACGCCATTTGTCAGATGCAGCTGGAAACACCTCCACCACCTGCATGACATCTTCATTGGCCTGTCAAAATGCACATTCATCACAGTTGAAAAGCAATTTCACGGCAGTATTACGCCAAGCATATGTTCAAAATGAGGACCGCGCGCGCGCAAGATACCTCGCCAATTTCACCAATCACAATCCTAATGGGATCAGACAAAATGTCCCTGCAGAGCCATTCCACCTTCTTCTTGAATGTTGCACTGAACAACAGGCCTGAAGATTAAACACGGAGAGAAGAAATTCACAGCCACTTACATTACAGAGCAACACAGCTGTCAACAATGATTCAGCTTCACTTACATTGGCGATCAGGACGCACATGATTGGCAATCGACCTGACTTGTGGTTCTGAAACAAAAAGCCCAAAATTATCTCTGTAACATTAGTGTGACAAACTATCAAAGACGTAAGGAGGTCAAATAATCCGCCGTCATACCAAACCCCATGTCAAACATGCGATCTGCTTCATCAAACACCATCACTGTGACCCGCTGTAGATTGGTTGCTTTCGCTTTGATCAAGTCAATCAGTCGTCCCTGAAAGCATCCACGTAATCGCTACCCATATCTGTGAGTCAGGAGAGCATCGTTCGACTCGCACACACTGTCAGCATGCAACTGGAGACATACCGGCGTGGCAACCACAATCTCGGCTCCTTGTTGTAGTGCTCTTGTCTGTTCCCATTTGCTGCCTCCACCATACGCAGCAACCGCCTACATGTGAGAAAACAACCATGCTAACATGCAGGCCAACTAATGTTCATATGCCAACAAAAGCATGATAGATGCAGTGACTCACCCTTAAGTTGTAGCACTTGCCAAACCTCTTAGCTTCACTGTAAATCTGCTGGCAGAGTTCTCTTGTCGGAGCACAAATAAGACCAATTGGCCCATCACCTTCTTGCAGCTCTGGCTGGGCCATGATATGAACAAGCAATGGCCAAACAAAGGCAGCCGTCTTGCCACTGCCAGTCTTAGCAATGCCAATGATGTCACGTCCGCTGAGAGCGATCGGCACAGCCTAGTCAAGCAATAAACATGATCAAAGCAATGTTCAAAAGTTGTCATGACATAAGGTTGAATTGAAAACTCAGTCCTACAGAATGCCGATCAAGTATTGTCACAGCCACACGCAGAGTGATGAGTGACTTCATGCAGGGATGACTGTTTCCATGACCACTGTACGTATGACCACGGTCTAATACATGTGACACTAGACATACCTGACATTGGATTGGCGTTGGCTGACTGTACTCTGACTTGCGGATGGCATTCATGAGGTAATGGTCAAATCCAAAATGGGCAAAACTGATCGCTGGCCGCACTGGATCCCCTCCAGTCACCTTACAAAGATCAACAGCAGCATGACTACAATTAAGCAATATCTATGTCAGCACAGGATAATTGTTTCAGAGCAATCATGCTGACTGATGACTTATGTCCTTTCACGAAAGAGTTCTGCAATAATAGTTGGCAGAACAAGAACAAAGTAGTTACAAATCATCAGCAATGAGTCCTTTCAAGATAAGTGCAACATCCCTTCCACTCCACAATATCAAGTTTAAAATGTTTGAATTAAACATCATAAACATGTCATTGCTTTGAAGACAAATCCAAAGAAAGGAATGCAGCCAATTTCACATTTTAATCCTCTGCATAACACTCGTCATACAAGGCTGCAACTGATCAGCCAGTCCTGGCTTAAAGGCAACATGCCAAACACCCTTAATGCATTATTTTAACACAAAACAAGTTGTGAATCATGGTCAGACGTGGGTGACAAACTAGCACAATAGAAAGGCAATCAGCCATTACCGCATCACAATACACTGCAACCCCACTGACCACTGTAACAGTTTGCAATCAATTTGCTGTTACTGGCTCATTCTGCAGCCAGACATTTAACTTTGCAATTGTGAGAGCATGCTATGCTCATTTTCATGTTTCACAAGCGGCAACAGCATTTGCTGTTTCACTCTGATATGGAACTATAATAAGGGTTGTTTCATTCTGTACAAAGGAGCCATGCACCACACTGATACAACACAATGGGACAATTCTGTTAACAGCCCATTAATAGAAGCAGATTCTGCAAACGAAAGTGACCGCTGTCTTGTGCTTCCCACCATGTTTACAATACTTGCCATGGCTCATTTGACTGCCTTGCAAACAATGGGAAAGGATGCAAGATCCAGTTGCTGTTTTCTGAACTCTCAACAAATATCATACCAACAACACAACAAAACGCAGCGGCATCATACCTTTATGGCGAGACGCTTACGAAGATTAGCCACTTCCATGTCGGAGAGCGCTTTTATTTCATCATGCTCTTCGTAGAAATTATTTGTAAAATCAGCATAAATTATCTGAAATGCAACTTCAACTTTTAAATGGGTAAAGTAGAGCCACATCACATCACACATCTTCATTTTCACATACTGTTAGAGAAATAGAAATGTTACTGCTTCTCATACACGTTCATATCTGCTGACTCATTAAAAGTATGTGACCTGGGAAAGCTATAACTGCAATGAAAGCAGCCTTGTCTTCCCATTGCACTTGATTGATATAAAACCGGTACCAATTATACTACACTCACCTCAGAGTGGTCTATCGGTGGCAATGGAACAATAATCTAGAAACAAACACAAGAAGGATTACAGTCAACTCCGCCAATAACGGTACGCTGGGGACTGTCCAAATTTAACCGTTATTGGCGAAATCCGGTATAGACAAACAATGAAAATGACGTGATCCTTTGTTTTATTGTAATATATCACAGCAGAAATCAGGTAACACATTACAGATAATTTTTGCGCAATTATTAGTTACGATTGATATACTACGTAATGGTTGTCTGTGGGAGAGATGAATGAGCCACGGACTCAACATCGCCCTGTATTGCCATCAGCCTCATTCTGCTGCTTTCTGCAACAGAAGCATGGCTGTTCAAGTACAAGGAGATGACAGAATACGCGTTTATGACCTCGAAGCTGAATCAATATCATGCAAACTGATTTGGAGGGACTCAAAAACCGATAATTGCGAATTAGTTGTCGTCTGGGGCCAGGATGAAAAACCGAAATAGACGAAAACCGTTATTGGCGACACCGCTATTGGCGGATATATTTAGCAAAGGCAGACCATAACAATCATTGGGACTTCAAAAATTCACCGCTATTGACAAAATTCCGGTAATGGCGGAACCGTTATTGGCGGAGTTGACTGTATTTGTTTATCTGCTGTGTGGATCAAAATTATCTTCAAATCAAACAACACAAACTAGATAGCTTTCTCTCATTATGGCTCTTGGAAATACAAAAACAAATGTTGTTTGTTTTTATATAATTCAGTTTTAAAACTCCCATGGACTATTATTCAGTGAATGTGATGATTGTTTCCTTTGTTTTAACTTAAATCAACTTGCTGTTAACATAACTATACAGTAGGTCACTTTTCCATGCTTTACGATGTATGTGCCCCATGAACATCAGTCAATGGCTTATTGGGTTTTAGAATAGATAATTATGATGACGACTAGCAGCGTGTGCTGTGCTGATGGTAGATTCAGTTTTAAGTAGAGGGGTAAAACAGGGAACAAATGACAGTTGATTAGGTAAAACAAACGGGCTTCGTCCTCTGAAAAACGGACCATATTACTCCATGTGCTCCTTGTATTGATCTTTACCGTATTTGTTATCCAATTCTGACAGTATTTTAATCTAGGAGTGAATTTACTTCTGGTTAAGAAGACAAACGTGATCTTCCCTTCCGTGGCATTCTCGAACTCCGTGTTGAGCGAAGAAAAAACGCAACAGAATCTGCTGTTTCATCCATGCAGCTCTGAAGGGTGATGTGATTGCCGCAGAGGATTGTGAAACTTCCGTTGTCATTGTGAATCTACCCAATCGAATTGAACTGAATTGGCGGACAGCTACAAATATCTGTCACGTGGGCACAAAGTAGGAAGGAAACGCAGAGGTCGCGAAAACACGAAATTGGTCGCATCATAACGCGAAAGGCGTTACAGAGCAGAAAAAGAGACAAGATGCATTGCGAATCAAGCAAGAAAGACCTGCTTCGAAAGAAGACCGCGCATTTCAATTGGCTGCCATTGTGTAACGGAGGAAACTTATTAGCTGGCGTGTAGATTCAAATACACAGACAAACAAAGACACAGACACCACACGGCGTTTATTATTATGTGATGATATTGCAAACTTGCAATCGCTTGAAATTAGCAAGAAATGGTAAATGTTAAAATGTTAAATGTGTGGTGTCTCTAGTTCGAACATAGTGCATAGGTCTGTTTATCTGCACTGAGCACTATCACATGAATGTATTGACAGCACAAAGGTGTCCATCAAATACATCATGTGTAAGCGTGAGTTGCTACCCTTGAGCCTCACCTTTGACCTTTCGTGAGCAATTGGATTCCCATCACTGTCGTAATCAACCTCATCGTCATCATCTGGGTAAGCCAACATTGGTGCATCCTTCATGGCATTGAAGAACGACTCCTGGTCATCCTCTTCATCAATGTCAAAACGTTTGGCCCTTGAGAAAGATGTAGGTACATTGCCATTGTCAGGTTTTGTAACATTTGAAAGAGAACAAGTACTGCCTAACAAGATCATTGTAACCAAGCAACATAATGGGTGCAAGCTATAAATACATATTCAGCTCTTTGATTTAAATTGGGCTCTATTTTGCCATACACAAACAGCAATGGTTGATGCATCACAGGGATGCTGGTCCAATTATAAATTAAAAAAACAAACAATTTAGCCTGTAAAATTTCTGTGTCCTTTGTTGGCTATTCACTTGATCAAATAAAAAAGGATTGGACTACAATGAATGTGGATTAGTTTGATTGTTAATCTATCCATCTCCATTCTTTAATCAAGTGAGAAGAGAGGTAGCCCTGATGATCAAACTCAAATCACACAAGATCCACACCAACTAATTAGAGGTAGCCCTGATCAAACTCAAATCACACAAGATCCACACCAACTAATTAGAGGACAACGGATGTTATGAAAAAGACTCGCTCATGCTAACGCTTGCAGTGTGAAAGTACCATATTTACAATTCTTGATAAGGTGATACATAAAAAACTCATCATCATCCTTCCAAATTGGCCTTTACGTCAAGCAAGGTTTAGTGTGATTCCGATCATGTGAGGAAAGGCTATTTTAATGTCACAGGAAACAGCAGAAAGCTTGCACCTCAAGTCTTAACAATTAAAACTGCAGCATGACTACATGAGCCTCAAAATGGCTTGCAGCCAAAAGCTCAAATAAAATGACATCTTGATCCAATAGTGCTTTGCAGCGGCAAGCCAGCAACTATGGTCTACGTTTTCATAATGAATTGAAATCTGTCCAGTTGGTCACCAGGGTATGATAAGACGGATGAAAATATCAAGTGTGTTCAAATAACATCATTTGGGTACAAATCCACTTACTTTTGTTTACTGCTACTAGGTACCTTGGCTTCTTCTTTCTCCAGTTGATCCTGTTGAAACGAGAACATTGAAGTAAGACACACTGCATGGTGGGAAGCTGCTTCAAGAATTTAATTGTAGGATGCCCTCCAATGAGCCAACAGATGCATTGTTAAAATATAAGTTGATAATCGGTATGTTGAAAGTCAGGCCATTTATTTGGAAACCACTCTGAAACTCATTTCAAGAAAAATTCAAGTAATTTTCATAATCATTCAAGAAGTCACTGACCTTAGATTCATAAAAAGTTACAACAAAGTTCTGACAACCTGATCTTACGTTTCAAATGCACCAAGCAAGGTTGAACATTAGCGTTTGACATACACATTTTGTATACTAACATTCACATTTCTAATTCTCGTTGGTCAATCGATGGATTGAGTCCATTTAACAATGTTTGTACTTCATTGCAAATAATCTTGAAGTATTAGCTGTGATGATTAGCCTCAAACGAAACCGTTCGACATGTTGATGTGTACATATAATTACGGTGATGATTATAATTATATGCTATACATTGTGTTCAATTTACAAAATGGTTGATTACAGTTTCTTCTTAATTTTAACTTAAATATGTGAAACCTGTTAAATGTTACAAATTTCATCAACAGGAAAATCAACTACCGTAAATTTCTACTTGATCGTCACCTGGTATTTGGCAGGAGTTTGGACAAACACTTCATTACAAGTAGAGTTGCAACCGGGGGCCAAGTAACGGGGTTTTCCCCCGGCGGGGAACGGGGAATTTTCAAAGACCGGGGAAGCGAGGAGGACCGGGGAATGGCGAACGGGGAAGCGGGGAACGGGGGCAAAAATTTCCTTTGCAATTGTCTTGGTCCATTCAGTTAAATATGGGTGAAAATAGATGTTTCAAAGAAGCCAGGATAGTTTGGATAAGTACTGAAATGATTGCAAGACAAGTCTGGAACATTTGCTCCTTGTCCGCACGTGGTCAGCGTAAATTAATCTCGTGTTGTCTGCCAAAGCACATAGCCTGGCTTTATCGTTTGCAAACCAGTGGATTCAAATGCTGTCGAAATATTTATGGTTTCCATATATATATATTGTGCAGTCTGATGAAGTGTACCTTCTGAGTTCTTGGTCGATTGCTTGATTTTTCCGAGAAGTAAACAGTCAACACCTTCGAAGGTGTTCCGCGAGTGTTTGCGTCATTGCATCGCATGAATTTACTACAGACATTACAGCAATTTAGGGAACAGAGTAAAAGAGAGCTGAAATTCCGCTGTAATGTTTGATAACGACGATTTCCTTCATTTTAATCGCTCAGCAGCAGTAAAGCCGTGTCCCTTCCACACTGTTCTTTCCACTCGTTCTCTGAAACGCGAAGGAAGTCTGTTTGCGTCGCGGAGGTGTTGGAAATCGATCATCTCATGAGAACAATAGAAATTATTCACGCAAAGTCAACGAGGTAAACACGTCATGCTGTGTTGCCCTGACAACAGACGATCGCAACACGTGAGCAGTATGCGAGCGGTGTGAGGTGTTTCCTTTCGTTGTGAAAGATCGTTCAGTAAGCATGCTACCAAAAATAAGTCCCTTCTCAGTCCTTTAGATCAGAAAACAATCTATTTACTGGAAAATACATTTTCCCCGTTTAAAAGCCGGGGTTTTGGAACGGGGTTACGGGGAAGACCGGGGAATCTGGAACGGGGAAATCCCCGTTCAATCCCCCGGAAAAAGGCCGAAAACTTACGGGGATCCCCGTTTAAAGTGGGGAAACGGGGCCCCCGGTTGCAACCCTAATTACAAGTATAAAACTTACCAGTACCGTTGTAAGTCATAGTTACACCGACAGGAAACCTTCACAGATAATACATGTTATCCTCGATAATTAGTTTGAAAACCTATAATTATGGTAACCATTTATCATGACAATTAGTAGAACCAACCTCAATTCCTGCCATAAACATGTCAAGTTCGTCTTCTTCGTCATCATTAGGTGCGGCTTTGACTTCGTCACGCTTCTTGAAGGTATCGTCATCCGTATCCCATCGACTAGCAGACAACAAGAAAGAAGTGTCATTATGTGCAACAAGGCCTACAATAGCTAAATGTTTCATTAAAAGAAATTCAATTCAGGGACTTAAAGCAAAAGCAAGAGAACGGACATAGCAGGATGTTCCCAGCAGTGGATCCAGGGAGTTTCAGGGGTGTAGACACCCCTCCTCTATCAATTAGCCAAAGCCAAAGAGTGTTCTTTAAATGTCCGCACTCAAATCGATAGCCTCCTGCACAGGCAACTCCAGCCTCTATACAACCTCAAAATGTATGATGTCATGTAAGCCTGCTCCCAAGGATACATAGTTTCCACCCTATTACTGCCAGATTATTGAATATTTTACGAAATGTGCAATATTGCACTCGTGGCAGACAAGCAATGATGCAAATGATGCAATTGCCACCAGGGTTGAATTAGATAATTATAATAAGTAGTCAACAAGTTGGCATTTCACACCCGCGTGGCCGCGTTGAACATTTTGCTGGGTGATGGGTCTGGGTAATAGCCAGCCGAGTATTGTACATGCCGCCGATATTTCGGGTGCACAGTGGCTAAAGTTTTCCGGTGCACAGCAGCTGCCAGATGTTGGTCCTGCTCAACAAATTTCCAGCTAGGGATCTAGACTTCACTGATTGTGAGTGTGCTAATTGAAAATGTGTTGCAAATAAAAAAGTTCAATGCTAACATATTGAGAGAGAAAGTTGAGCAATTTTGCCGCTTGTTTCGACTGAATTTCATTTGGTCCTGTTCAGCAGGACAAGCAGGACCGCGATCTACGCCATTGCAAGTGCAATAAATGCTGAAAAAGATACCGAAGTTTATAGGCCTACTTTAGGGGCACTATTGCACAACATAGGGAGTAAACTTCCGCTAAAATACAACCTGGCAACTGTTTGCTAGTAAGAATTTCTGTGTACACAACGAAAATGAAGAGCAGCACGAATTATGCTTGTTGTATAGCCAAATCTGATTGCACACTTGCCACGCTCTGCAGTTTGGGTGCAAATCAAGAGTCTCAATTAATGCCAGTTACAATGCCAGTTAAATTATTTAGGCGTTAAATTACTCGCTACTCTTTCTTTTGATGATCATATCAAACATATTGTTTCTAAAATTAATAAAGGACTCAGGGTGATCAAATTTGTAAGAAAGTATATCTCAAAAGAAAGTTGTAAGATTTTATTTAACACCCTTGTCTTGCCACACTTTGACTATTGCTCTGTTGCCTGGGGAGCCTGTAAAGATGAACACCTCGCCCTTTTCCAGAGACTTCAGAACAAGGGACTTCGGACAATACTCAGATGTCACCATAGGACACCTGTCGCTGCCATGCTTCGTCAACTTGGCTGGCTCAGTGTAAAGCCGGGTTTCCACTACGCGGATTCATCCGCGCGCACACTTTTTGCGCACACGGATGGATCCGCGCGCACGCCAATAAGCGTTTCCACTGTGCGCGCAAAAGTTTGAGCGGATTGCAAATAAATGTTTTGAGGCTAGAAAATATTTGCTTGAACTTCATTCGGAGGAAAAAAACGACGACAACATGGTGCCAGCATATCAACAAGGCGAAGGGAGTCGTAACATGCTGGTTGTATTACTACTGTTGTATTTGCTCAGGCGCAGAATTGTAAGGAGAAATGAGAAGAAGAGCAAGCGGTTTTGGGTGCGAAAAATTTTTAAAGAGAGAAAAGAGAAAGGACAGTTTCGACTTTTGGTGAGAGACATGACATTATTTGACCATGAGTTCTATTTCCAATCCTTCAGAATGTCGCCAAGGCTTTATGAAAAGTTACTTTCGTGGGTTGCCCCACTTATCAGGAAGCAGGACACGGTCTTTCGAGAATCTATAGGGCCGAGCGAGCGACTCTCACTCACTTTGCAATTCCTGGCAAGTGGCGAGTCACAATCCACTATTGCAGCAAATTTTCGCATCAGCAAGGCAGTAATCAGTCGAACGATTAACGAAGTATGTCGTACGCTTTGGGATGTTCTAGTTGCAAAAGGTTATGTACGTGCACCATCTAGTGAGGATGAATGGAGAGCTGTTGCAAGAGGTTTTGATGAACAATGGAACTTTCCCCATGCCATAGGGGCAATAGACGGGAAACACGTTGTGATGCAATGTCCCGCCGGTGGAGGCTCCGATTATTTTAATTACAAAAAAACTCACAGTATCGTCTTGATGGCAGTATGCAATGCCAAGTATGAGTTTTTACTTGTCGACATAGGCAATGCAGGGCGCCAAAGCGATGGCAGTGTCTATGCCAATAGCAATTTGGGCTATGCAATAGATAATAATACGTTGAACATTCCTGCAGCGGATAATCTCCGAGGAATAGCAAAGAAATTCCCATATGTTATTCTCGGGGACGATGCGTTTGGTTTGAAGACATACATGATGAAGCCGTACCCTGGATGCTCCTTATCTGAAGACAAGAGAATATTTAATTATCGTCTTTCAAGAGCCCGTCGTGTCATCGAGAACACTTTTGGAATTGCAGCTTCACGCTTCCGTGTATTCCGAAAGCCAATTATTGCCAAGCTTGATACAGTCAAACAAATAACGAAAGCTGTGGTAGCATTACACAATTTTCTGATGGCATCAAGATCTCAGCAAGACCAGCACAGCTATTGCAGTGGAAGTTTTGCTGATCGCGATGGACCCCGAGGCGAGACCAGCGGGCAATGGCGTGCAGACTGCCATGACAACACTGGATTGCAGCCCATTGGAAATACTGCATCCAACAACTATTCTGCAACAGCGAAAGAAACCCGCGATATGTTCAAGGACTATTTTAACTCGCCTGGTGGATCAGTACCATGGCAACAGGACATGGTTCGACGTTTATCCGCCCCGTCAGATTAAACGTTAAAATTTGAATAAACTGTGACCAGGGATGTTAAAATTACTTTACCAAAGTAATATTACACTACAAATTACATTTCTCAAAAGTAACTAATTACATTACAAATTAATTCTTTCTGAAAGCAATTAGTTACAATTACAAATTACCTTCCTTGAAAATGTAACTAATTACTAATTACTTATTTTCGTTACTTTTACTACTGTCGCTAAAAAGAGCAAGTGGAATTTGTCTTTCTACTGGTTAGTTCTCTGTGAAATAATCACTAATCTTCTGTTTGAAATGCAGTTTACAAAGCATTGAAGCTGTATTGGGTAGTTTATATTAAAGCAGATTTGCATTTAATTGCAACGAAGGGTGACAATAACTCTTCTGCCAGTGTTATAAAGTCATGCTCCACTGTTTACATTCGGTGACTGTGTTATTGGATTAATTGTAAACAAGATTGGAAGCCTTCAATTCCCATTCAGTTGATTGCTTTCATATTGCAACGGCAATTGCTAGATTATTGCAAGGCCAATATGACTCCACGAGGAATTATGATTTTTGAAAGTCATGAGACGTACCATCATGCAAAACTGTGCAGCAGATAACTGTAAAATGTTCTGCTTACTTTATGCGTTTTGGTTGAAAACAATAAATGCATGTAGTTGCAAAAGCTACAATTGTATAATTGCGTGTAACTCTTTTATCTTTTTGAGCTGAAAAGTAATTTAAAGTTACATTTGTCAGAAAAGTATTCACTACTCCAGAAAGTAATTAATTACAATAGAAATTACTTTCTAGAAGAAGTAATTAATTACTCTAAATTACTTTAAAAGTAACTTGTAACTAGTAATTAACTACTTTTGTAATGAGTACTTATAACACTGACTGTGACATGCAAATGTGATGAGATATGAAATATGCAATTTTTTCAACATTTTGTTAATTATTTTTCCTTGTCTACAACAGTACAAATCTCAAGTTGGCGCAGATTTGTAAGACACAAAGGAAACAACAGACATGCTAGGATGGACATCAACGCCTTTGGCTAGTCTTCGAATTCAATATCGAATAAAACTTGCTGGATCTGCATCCTGGCACGCCTGTTGTTCCTCGGCGTCAATTTATTCAGAATTGGCACTAAACTTTGGCAGAATAGTAAATTGCCATCGTCATTAGAGCCGGACTTTTCCTCTTTGGTTGTTATGCCCTGAATTGTTTTCACAATTAGAGCATCAATGGCGTTAGCTGAAGTGTCTTTTTTGCTCGACTTGGCTGACGGTGGAGCAACTCTAGTGGTCGAGGGCGTTTCAACGTCAACGGTCACTGGCCGTTTCCCGAGCGATGAACTCGCAGCATCAACGTCCCCAGTCTCAAAGTCGACCAAATACGGTGAATGTGACGGGGAGTCTCCAGCAATCACGATGTTGCTATCAGTTGGTTTGTTGGCAGTCTTGTCGTACATGAACAACAACTGATCATAGTACTTGCATTTGTTGACTTTAGAGGCAGCTGCGCCAGACTTTCCGGCCTTGTTGATTCTGTCAATTGTCCTCTTAAAATTATCCTTAAGATATTTCAATTGTGGCTTGAGGAAGTCAACTGAAAGAGAATAGAATAAAATAAAATAATTAAACACTCTCATATCACATGAGCCATCAAGGATGTGTTGTTTCGCAACATTCACCTGCTGGCAATACAGTATTGTAGCGCTGGGTATTAATGTCATATCCATGAATTCCAGGCTATATACATGGTATAAAATACATATATAGTTGTACATATATTTACAGAAAGAATTGAGGCGAGATAACATGTTTATCCGCAAAGGCAATGAAAACGGAAGGATTTACATGTCTTGTATGCGGGTCCGGAGATGAATCACGGCGTGCGGTCACTACAGTATCCTGCTTCATTGTGAAACATGAATGTCAAGCCGCCTACTGGAAATGTGACTAATTTCATTCACAAACAAAACATGTTGGCCTTGGTCGACAATGCATCATTATTGGCATTCCAAATCAATATGAATGGATTCATTCAATAATCATGGATTAAAGTACTGTATAACCTAGTAATTCCCATTAGAAAAAAGCCGGACTGCTCATTTGCCAAAATGATAAATGGTCATCGATTAATAAAAACGAACACATAGACAACAACAACGGCTTGCACTTACCATCTTTTCCAAACGTATTAGCAAGTTTCTTCCATGCGTTAATTTTTATATTTCTGTCCCTGTAACTCGATAGAGACGTATTCCATATACAGGGCAGCTGGCGTATCTCCTCGATGAAAATTTCTACATCAAACTCTATTACTTTCTCTTGGACTATGTCGGCCGGAGGAGGTGATGGGCTAGCTGACACTGTCGCTGTTGGAAGGGACACCGTGCTAGCATCACTAGTGGTGCCTCTACCCTGTAGTAAGACTGACGGAATGTTCCGACTTACAACTGATTGAGACAAATTCTCGGATGGCAGTTGACTTTGACTGCTCGCAGAAGACGCAAGTTGCCGAATCAAGGCTTCTAAATCGATCTGACTCTCAGATGAGTTTGACATTTTGCGCGTGCCTCTCACGACGAAACAATACACGAATGCTATTCCGCCTCAAGAATCCGCGCGATCCGCCTGAAAAGTAGAACTCAGTTCTACTTTTCTGGCGGACAGATCCGTGCGCTTGCTGCGCTCGGCGGATTAACATTTTGCAACTGCGCATGCCCAGAATGACGTCAACGCGCGCAAAAAGCGTGCGCGCGGATGAATCCGCCTAGTGGAAACCCGGCTTAAGAGACAGGTTGTCCTTGCAGCAACTGTCGTGGGTGCATCGGATCAAGTGGAAAACCGCCCCGCCTTTGCTCTCTGATTTCTTCCTACCACCACCGACCTCTCGCACCCGCTCATTCACTAACAATAATATCTTCATCGCGCCTAGCCACTCACGGTCATTCCAAGCCGCTGGTTCACGTCTGTGGAATGGTTTGCCTTCTGAGATGAAAGGGGTGAAAGACCTGACAGCCTTCAAGCACGTCTGCAAGAAGTACCTCAAGAAATAATTTTTCTTTTCAATGCTTACTTAATATATTTTTGCCTTCTATACTCACTTACTGTTAATTGTGTATGCTAGCTTCTTTGAGCTTATAAATATTAGCTCTATTTTTCATGTATCAGCCCTGTGGAAAATAGCCTGATGGCTAATCAGGCTCTGAATAAGTGATGATGATGATGATGCCGACCTTCACTGTCGAACACGTCAGCCATAATTCCATTTGATCTGCATAATACCTTTTCCTTTTCTTTTTCGGCTTTTCTACTTTTGCAACATCCTCAGTTGGCATGTCAGGTGAATAAAGGTCTTCTTCTGCAATGTCAGGGGCAAAGCCTCGACGTTTATCACTTGACACATCGATGCGAGGATGGCTGCTCTCAACAAATAATGGGGATTCCTTCACTTCTCTTGAGCTCATAGCAAACCCTCCGAAGCCAAACCCTTTCTTTCGTGCACCGCGAGACATCCTGCAATAGTTCGTACAAATCGCTTGTACTCTGAAGAGACGAAGTACACAATTCAAGAGCACCAGTGGAGCTGGCAATAAAAACACTGAGCCTTGCTTTCGTCGCGTAATACAAACGAAATCAAAATGGGGCAAGAGCCTCGTTTGTCTACATGTCTCCCAGTGGAAAAGAGGTCACTGAAGTAATGCTAGTAGCTACATCATTAGCGCCAAAAGTAAATAAGCGGCAATCATTCAGTTAGCTGTGCCACTGCCAAAACTAGTTGTCAAATTTAATTCATCGCTTTGGAATTAGAGTCTCTCAAAACAACCTTGTCTGACTAGCTTAGTTTCCGGTCTAGAGTTTTGTCCCGCGAACAGCCCGGTTTGCGGGCGAGACGTGCATTGGCTTATGCTCATCCTCTCGCTCTCTTCTTTCTCTCTGAAACTGTTTTGCCATTTCTGTTTTAGAGCTTTGACATAAACATTTTGAATTATTTCCAAATGTTTCCAGTTTCTCTACTCTTAGTGGTTGGATGTCGGAGGACGGTTTGAGGCTGTGAGTGGAAAATACTGTAATAATCTTCTTCTCTGTTTCTGCTTCGTTATCGCTCTATCTGGTTCCATGCTGGACTTCGAGATGTTGCTGAAGACCAGTCACTGACTTCGGCATGGTGGGACCGACGGCAGCCCATATGTCTCCCATCCTCTTTTACGGGGCATCCGCGTGTAGCCTTTCTCCGATCAGCTGGAGCTCCTTTGTTTTCCTGCGCAGCACTGCAGACCTTGCTGTTACAATTTTCCTAAATTGTTCTCCAATAATCACAATGTCACTTACTGGCTACACAATAATTAGGCGTCGAACTCTGACCATTTGGACAACATTATCATTGCGTCATTATTCACATTGAGACGTTTCTTCGATGAATTAAATGAAATTTAAATCTAAGCAATGCGTCAGTGCGTGATAGGATCTGCTCTTGTTCAATCATACCTTGTACGATATATCACGCAGCTTAAACTCGTATTATAAAGCGCGGAATAATTATAGTACGTCGGGTGTTCCATGATGAAGAGAACAATGGTACAAGATATACATTCGAAGTAAATTCGTGGTCATGGTAACGTTAAAAACTTTGGCAATAAAAAGTAATGTGCAATCTTGAAAAGGTTAGTTTTGCGCCTCTGCTTTGTTACGGTAGCAGATCGAGTATTCCACACTGCTGGCCCCTCCATAGCCAATAAGCGATCGCCAAAGGGCGTTGGTCGTCCTTGGCTTCCGTTCTGTTGTGCATTCTGTAGAATGATTGGTAGACCACATGGGACTGGCCCCCTGAGGCTGGCCCGCTCATTCAATCCGCTGGTGACGTCATTAGGGCACGCACAGGAGACATGTTCTAACAAAGAACAGAAGTAAATGCACACATCACAGATGATCGACATCGTTCTATTTCAAGGGTTTCTGCAGATGATCATTATCTGATAATCCTGATATTACAATAATCCTTACGTGCTATCAACGTCAAACGCAGCCGGGCAGTCAGTTCTTCTTGAGGTAGGGGAGGGGGGGGGAAGCAGACACTCAGATACTCAGATAAACATGTCCTTTTTGTAGCTTAAAAGAGAAGCTCTTTTCTGATGCAAAGTTCTTGACAGCTCTGAAACTGTAGCAATTTGAAATTACTACTAAATGGTTGGTAAGGACGGTTCAAGTTCGTACAACGTATGAAAGATTGCTTCCAAGCAACAGGAACAAGGGGCCCCTGCAGTACCAAAACCGCGAAACATTCTACCATCCATTCTAACAATGGATCTCTCATGTCGTACGCTGTTACTACTTATAGTGAAGAGCTTCCAATGCGACACCGTTTCAAAGGCCTTAGCAAGGTCTAAGATGCGCGAATTACCACATTGTTGCTGTTTGATTGCAATCGTCAAGTCTTTGAGGTCAGTCTCTATGGTAACTGTGGGACTGTTGATTTCCTTTCCATAGATCAGTGCGTCATTTGCAAAACTCTAAGGCATAGTGTCAAAACATGTCGGGGGGGGGGGCTTCATTCCGACTTGGTTTTGCCCCCCTCCAAGAAATTTTAGACTGGTCCCACTGATGCCAAGGGCTTAAACGGGAGAACCGTCTATAGTGACCTATGTGTGATATGGGTGATAACTTGTAGATACCTTGTTCATGTGAATGTGAGCTTACTGAGTTGTTCGTGAGGCAAATGCGTCATAACAAATTAAACTTATCACAAATAAATTTACAGTAGCCGCCATTAGAAGTACGTAGTGAATGACGCACGTCCTATGTCATATGATTTCTATGTCGCAATTATTTGAATACAGTAATGTCAATTGTTGAATTTGTAGTAAGTGGTCGTGCCATGTTTTATTCATTCTCTTTGGTGTCTGTTTCTTGTGTTAGGTCGTCCGTGCCACACCATGATGATCTGGCTACTTAACAGCACGCTATGGCGCCGGGGTGCTTGTTGAAGTAGCTCTTTGATTCTCTAACATCATTGAGACGAAAACATCGTTGATGTTTGGAACTAGCGAGAGAAGGATGTTTATAATAACCTTGTGTAGAAGAACAGGAGACCAAAAAGAAACAGACCGAGCCTCCAGGGGTCTTATTCATTGACCTGGACTAAAGCATAATATAGTCCAGGACTAAATATCAAGTCCCATAGTCGTAGTTTAGTAATTTAGTCCAGACTAGATATTAATTAGCCCTGGACTGTGCATTAGTCCCGGACCCAGTCCTTCGTCAGCTCAACATCAGGAGACACCAATCCATTTCAAGCTATGTCTGATGTCCCAGCTTCAGGGAGACACCTACCCCAAAGTCTCTTCTTGATTTTAATGGGCTACATCGGCTGCGAGATTTCAGACTCTCGGTCAAGTTTCAAGAAACGCCGTCAGATTAGTATATGGATCGCCGCATGAAGGCTCTCTGACGTCTGGGCCAAGGTAAGGTCTGAGCCTCAGATGCCAGCACCGCCATAAAAACTCGCCTCTTGGAGGCCTGCGTTGAGCCCATACTGTTATACAGTGGTGAAAGCTGGACAATGACCACCACAGTCAATGAGATCGACGCCAGCCACTGCGCTCTCGTCCGACACCCCGAGACAATAAACAACTTCGAACTGTACAAGACATCCTGTGCGAAGTCTGCAACAATAACCGGCTTCAATCGTGAATCATAACGACTAGCGCTTCTTGGCCACGTAAGCTGCAGACCCAACATCCCCTTGGCAACAATCCTCGATCCAGACAACCAGCCGAGTGAGCCATACCGCCAAGGGGCAGAGCTGCGTGCAACCTACGCGACAATGATTACAATCGATGTAGAGCCATTGGGACTTTCAACAAGCAGCTACATGAAATTGCGAAAGATCGCGCAAATGGGCAAAGCTACTTCACGGCAAGAGAAGTTACAATAGACGAACGAAGAGCACCTTTTGTTCCCTTGGAGTGCTTATATCGTTGTATTACATGGACAGTTGGACACACAAGTCACAAATGATTGCAGGTGAAGACTAATTGGAAGAGGCCACCCATATTCTACCACAATTGTACTTCAAAATGACAATTGATTACACAGTTGACTTAATACAGATGCGATGATGAGATAAGATGAGACGAACTACTTTATAGAAGAAGAAGCCACATTTAAATTTGAAGATTGTTTTTGTAAATAGGCTGCGGTTTGTTTAATTTAATATAGATTATCGATTCAATTAGTTTAGAGATATATTTATTGTACAATGTTATGCTTGTTAATTCAACTTTGGCCGGAATCTATTGACTGTCATTTAATTTGTTGACGATATCGTTGTGCATCGCAGATCAGATTGATAAGCTTCGGTGGAATTGTCGAGACGCGGCTGGATGAAGTCCTGATGTTTGACGGCTACTGCATCATAATTATGAATTTCAACCGTCTATGGGAGGTTGGCATCTGTGCGGGGCTTGTTGCAGTGATGGGCTAACAAGGAGAGTCGGGTCGTGTTATGTGGCAATTTATTGGAGAGATGCGGCATTGCGCTGCGTATACAGTGCAAGATCGTCTTTGATATAAGTCTGAAAGTAAACGACCTAGACTACATTGTGATGTCTTAGTCAGTCATGGGAAGCGGCTAGACGTTAGACTGAATTGATCACAACGTCGCTACTGTTATATAAGTTGCGTGCTATCTGACGAGTGACTATGATCTAGCAACTGTGACCTAGACTATACATTCTATAGATTACTATCGCTACTGCGCCGTAGGGTTGGTCATGGCATTTGTCGACTTTTTAAATATTTACATTACCCCAGTGCTTATATTCAAGATTCGTCTTGACTTCAACAAATTTTAAATGTTCAACTATTGACATGAGTCTCTCATCGAAGAAACCACAGCGCAATATTTAATCGTATAACTTTTTACTGGATGACGGAACCACGGATAACTGTTCTTCTAAAATCCATTGACATATTAGGGTTAGGGTTAGGGTTAGGGTTAGAAAGAAAGACATTTTGTAAATACAGTATCTTATGCATTACAGGATGCCGACCATATTATATACACCAGGACTTTAAAGGGAGAAATGTTTCTGCATTTTGCCTTTAGAAATGTTCGTTTGCTTTCTGCGTTGCCATTCTTTGCGAACGATGAGAGCGTGGCTCTTGCCCGGACCGCCCGTCTATATATAGATCATGTGCCTATTTAGACATTTCCGAGATCGATGTTGGTCCATTTTAAAGTGCTGTGCGTCAATGATTCTTTGTAAATGCGAGACTCGATATTGGACATTAGTAGGTGGGTCTGAAACGAGAGCGTCGCAGAAGGAGCTCAAACCATGGATGAACCGATTGTCCATTTCAATAGTTCCTTGTTAGAATGCTCCTTCATTCTACATTCCTGATCACTCAGTTGTGGCGTAGTAGTGTTTGTAGCTCCGAGGGGAACCCAGATCAACTCAATAATAACTCGGCGTGAGCTTCATTGTCATCCTGTCTGTTGTAGAGTGTTGCACCGAAGTCCTTGCGTTCGATTGACTTCAAAAGCAAACACTGTGCCAGTGATAGATAAGAATGAGAGAAAGAGACTTTGAAGAGATGTCTTTAAATTTGATTGATTGTAGCTTGGTCCTTGGATCGCCCTTCTTGTGCCATCCGTATTTAAAGCCCAGTTCACGTAACAACTACTTTCAATATTTACATCTGCGTAAGAGGTCTTTCATCAGGAATTAATTATTTTTCAATAGAAACAAATAACAAATTTGTTCACAACTGTGCTGTACGACAGTGTCCGACAGAAACCGGTCTTCGCAGACTAAATCTAACAATCACAATTATGATTCTGTCTGTGGCTGCTGAGTCCGTCTTTTTCATCCACTAGTGTAACAGTGCAGCGTTTGGCGTTTATACATGGAGACCGCATTGGCCCCTTCCGTCAGGGGACGCAGATTTAGGGATACTTTTCAGCCTCTGAATAACGATGAGTAATGTTGTGTGGTCTCCCTGTGCATGCTCGTCTGCTTGAGTATGCAACAGCGGGATTCTAATTGTTCTCCCCTATTTTCAGTCAATCATTCAACTAAGACTGCACCTGTTATTCTTCTATTCTTTCTAGACCTACAGTACTGTTTAAATAGCCTCGTCTGCAACTGGCATCATCTGCTGGTATGTGTGCGCCAAAGTCGTCATCAGTTTTGCTGCCAACTCAACGCTGCCTCAGTGGCATTGTATTGGCACTCCATGATGCAACGCGGCGGCCCACTCGCCGCAGATCTTGGTTGGTGTGAACGGCACAACTGTTACATGAGATTTACTTCATAATGTAAACGTGATATAATACAAGTCATTAACATAATTTACAATGGAAGGTCTTGAAATGTACAATTTCACATTTGTTGATCGATTGTTGGAAAGCCAGCGCGGGCGGTTGAGTGCCAACTAGTTGAAGTGTCGTTCCGCGGTCATTTCTATTCCTTGCATCACGTGGTCGTTTTAACCGCTAACGAGGTTCTTCGATGCCAGGCGACGGACATTCCCTTCTTCCAACGACACAGTGCTAATTGAGCAAGTACAATGGGAAACCCACTGGCAGTTTGAAAGCAGTACCACAGAGGGCCATTCACCGTTAACAATAGAACAATGGGAGATTGAGCGACCATTTAGACCTGCAGCTGAGAAGATCATCTTGGCCACAGTGCTTCTCAGACCCTTGGAAGAGACTTCATTCGAAGGATCCGACGGCAGGGACAGACGGACGAAGGACTGACATTGCAATAATGGAGACGCAAGATAACACGTGCGACGATGTGCGTCCAGAGGCTCGCCTCGACTCATCAAGTGATATTACTTCTATTGACGTTGACTTGCCGTCGTGTCGCATCTGTCTGGAGGCTCACGTGGCCGGCGGTCAGCTGCTATCGCCTTGCCGATGCACTGGATCAGCTCAATTCGCACATGACAAATGCATTCTCAAATGGTATTTGACGACGGGGAAGTCCACTTGCGAACTGTGCCTCGCCGAGATCAATATTCATGCCAAGGGCTCGAAACCACTTCACAAGGTAATATAACCCGCAGAATAATGACAGACTGATGCGGGCATAGGGTTTAAGTCTAACGCAGTAAGCATCGCTCTCGTCAGTGTCTTGCCGGATGTAACTGGAATAAGTTACTATAAATTTAAGCAGCAACTAGCTGCTGATGCTGATGTTTTCAGCTATGATGATGTTGTTGTTGTTGTCTTCATGACGAATACTGCTATTGTGATGGTTTGTTGTTGTTATTATTGCTGCCGCAACCTCGTTATGCCTTGGGAACACCGCGCCCTTTGTCATTCTACTTTGTCTTCTATTTCAGTGGAAATTTCCGCGACAGTCTAACAACGCCGTCGCTTGTCTCTTTGTGATCTACACAGTGCTGTTGGCTGTGTTTTTAGTGCTGATCGGCTGGGTGGCTTTTCAGCAGTGCTTCAGTGCTGTGTGTATAGCCTTCTATTCAATTTCCATTCTGTCGCTGTCCTACTTCGTCTACTGTTGCGGCTGTGGTTCTTACATGCGTCGCTACAGGAAGTCACTGCTGATGAAGAACCGCGCCTGGACGGTAGAAGCGGGCGCCGCCACTTGCCAACCGACGACGACATCAGGCAGCGAACGTGCGACAGAAGCAACGCAGAGCAACCAACAGCACGGCTACTGTTTCACGCTGCCGTCGAGTTTCACTAATATCTCATATCAACAACAAGACGAGCAACCTCACCAGCTAACTGACCGTCTCGTCAGGAAAACGTCCGCGTTCTCAATGCAAGGCGACTGCGCCGAAGAGCTAGCGGCCACGAACAATCGGTTTCTGAATTACGATCGATTCGCTTCTTTCGTTATTCCGACACCTGACTACAACGAGAGAAGGACTGAGCTTATCAGCGGCACTGACAGTGGCTATCAGTGTCCTGCTCCTGCCAGCAAGTGACAGCAGGCGAATTGGGCACATGCGGCCCGCGCAAAAGGACCAGGCACATGGTTATGATGACCAGCGGCATTAGGCAGTGACGACCCTGACCGCTGACCGCTCCTGATCTCGCAAAGAGATACCACATGGCATTGCTACCTTGTTGTCATGGTTGCGCTTTAGCAACGCCAGCGCAGGTCACTTGGCTTAAAGCATAGCTATGGTCATTTAGGCGGAATTCCATGCAGTTTGCGATCTCATTTGGAAAGGAATACGCCATATGAGCAGACTTATAGAATGTTGGGGCTTAATCAACCACGTTTAGTGGCATCTTTGATTCAATGTTAATAGCAGTTTCGATCGCTGAATGCCTACCGCGTTAAACGAATACGTTGCAGTATGGAACTTTGGTTTCGGAAAAATGTTCACTTCAGCTTCTGCTGACTGTTAGGTTAGCTGTTAAAAAACACAGAACTGTACTCGTTCACTGCTTGGTCAGGTGTAATACGATGAATGTTTGCTTTTATTGCGTGATGTTGTGGTTTTTCGTGCAATTTAATGGGGTCCGCAATGTGATTAGCATTCACATGATACAATTGGCCTTTGAGTGGCGTCTCCAATAATTAGCACTGCGGGCACGTCATGCAGCAATCAGATATTGAAACTGTTGTTGTTAGCAGAGATCGATTCATTTCCATGTGACTATAAGTCTGATTTATGTTTGATGATGATACACAGAGGATAGCTGTCATAATTAATTCTAGGGCAAAGGATTTTAGCTTGTAAAAGACTTCAAAACAAACTCCGCTTGTTAAATAACTTGCTGCCATCACAATGATTCAAAATATCAGCAGTTAACTCAATTCAACAATGTCTAACAACAAAATATCCGTAAGATCATTTTGACTCCTCAGTCTTGACAAGACTCGTTTTCATGTTACCACTGATTCCACTGAATATGATTTCTTCCGTCCACGATTGACTTCTTTTGCGGTCCTTCAGTTGCCTCTGCTGCATTCATACGAACCAATTCTACGAAGAAAGCAATCGTCAAAGCTCTCATGAAGTTTCTTCTGCCTCGTTTTCTCGTCTCTTTCTCAGGTCAATACGGATTCATGTCCAGAGGTTTAAGTTCCTCACGGCCACTTGTAACCCATATTAAACTATTGGTCAGGTTTCGCTAAAGCGATCAGTCTATACGTGTAGAAGGACGCTGTCCGATTATAACGTTGATCTTGTAAAAGCTGTCGACATCGTACCATACAGCATTCTTATTTTAAATGATCATTGATTTCCGGCACAAAAATGAATAATAAATAAGAACTATATAAACTCAGAACATAAACTACTATCAAAATATCATCGAATCTAATGTCCCTAATAAACAGTTAAATGTAAAAACGTGAACTCTAAACTAACTGACCACACAATATCATATTGATGATCGTTATCATATACTGAATTGTAAATGTATAGCCAGCTTGTCAAAATTTGTTAAATGTTTCGACGATAATCAAGACATAATCATCTAAGCTATATCTGATCTGTATAATCTATTAGTCATAACAAAATGTACAAAAAAAAAACACACAAAAAAAACAAAGCCTGTAAATACATAATCAAATATTAACATGTAGCTAAAAATTGCAATTGCTGCATTTCTACCCAGAATGGGTGAAATATACTCATTGAACACACAATATCATATTTACAAGAACTAATAACTACGTTATTATACAGAATTATTTATAAAGCTTGCAGCCTATATCTGTAGACGAGCTAATTGAATGGATTCTGACTTATTAATGCGACATACCTCCACCTGTCTACATTAAATATATTAAGTATATAACAATGTTGAGCCCATCAAGCCAGTGGAGCTTGAGGTTTCTAAGGATCTGCCCTGATCAGGGGCTCATTCCGCAAAGCGGACGGGGTTTGAGAGGTTGGAAACCAGAAGCAGTGCTACAGTCTCATCTTCCTGTTTGCACAACCTGCACGCATTAGTGATGTATTCGAATGTAGAACTTTGGCTTTCATAGCATGGTATTCAGTGTTTGGTATTGTGCGGCCACATACCTTCTGTCTCCTTTTTCAGTGTACCTCTTTTCAGCCAGCTCCAGGTGTTGTGTGCCACCTTGGGACCATATCGTATCATTCGTATGCTATGATCCTGCAGTCGATCCATTAAGCCATAGAAATTGGTCTTTCTTCTCTTATTATCATTCAACATCTTGCCTATGAGTCTACAGTGGCGAAGATGGCTGCCCAGCTGGGCAAGACCAAATAAAATTCCGTCGAAATTGGTATTTTCTGTAAATTAGATAATGGCATCTTCAACATGATCATTAATGCTAATAATTTATTATGTTTATCGTGACTGCAGTAACTACGGTGTCTTTAAACCTGTGGGCATTTTTGTCATCCGGAGGCCCTAAACATCACCGATAGCATTAACACTTTGTTATTACTGTACTAATTGTTGATCAGACAAGATCGTTTCCTTAGAAAAGTACACAAGCTCAATTTTAATCATTTCTTTCTTTCTACATCAATTCGAATTTCTCTTGAATCGCTCACATCTCTCCGATCACACATTTCACACTCACTCAAATCATTCCTCATTGACTTCAAATAATTTGCATTGAATCGAGGCTGACTATAATATCAGATTATATAACTAAATTAGTGAAAACCATGCGATCAAAATTTCCATACTAATTTACAGAATATCCGATTGTTACTTTTTGTGTGTGTTTTCTAGTTTTTCCTATTTAACTGCTTAACTCTAAAACGAATGATAATGTCTTCTGTCCACTAATGTTATTAAAAGAAGAAGTTATATTAATTAGTAAGGTTTTATATCCATACATTATAATATGCCATATTTGTATCTATTTGTATCTGAACCATGAAAAAAAGCTATTGCAGTTTATTGGTTTTACAGAATAAATGATGATGATAATATCTGCACATTTCAACCAGCAGGAGTGACGTAATTTCTGCTGTGCTTTGATTTGGTTGAGACGGGTCTTGCGCTTGCGTTTCTGCGCATCCCATTCTGTCTAAAATTGACAAACTACGGAATAATTAATAATTATAATAGTTATTATAATATTATGTCTTTATTATTTTATGTTCTAGAATCATCCATACTGACCGGATATTGACATCAGTCGTATTCCTATATAAATGTTTTTCCAAATGTTCTTTACAATCCTCAAACCTGCCTCAGACTATCTGTTGAAACCACGTGCGTCAAACGCAAATTGCATGACCTTGGAAGCCCTAAATGCCGGACACTTAATGACCGGAAGTGAATCACTGTACAGTAATATGAAGCTTGCTTCACAGTTGCACCTTGACCTACGACTTGTCTCTAAACTACCACACTGGTTGCCAAGTTGTCCTTTCACCGGCAGCGTTCAGTTGCTGTAGTCGTGCTGACCTCGACCAACCCTGGCATCCATTGGTGCTGCTTGAACGTCAGACATCTTGTGGCCATGGTGAAACCCGTCAGGGGCGAAATGGCGGCGGAGCCTAGGAACAACGACCGTGACTCAGGTAACAACACAATTTCACTTGCGTCGTGTTGGCCGGCAATGTCTGCCACTGGCTGTAGTTGATGATAATTCGCCATCGTCCGTTGGCTAGGGCAGCAAACGGTGGATATCAGATTTCAGACCAGGCCGATGTAGGGCTGCTCTCATGTTCTTTGGACTCGATGGTGTAATCGCTGCAGTTTCTCAGAGCGAGGAACAGGCATTTGTACCTGGTCGATCTCCTTGCTTTATAACGGTGCCGTTGCGCCGCTGCAACACTCGACCGTCTATGGAAACACACCGCCTTCAGTCAACTAACGGTAGGACTTAGAACTATCCTTTCTCGTGCCATGGACATTCGCTAGCCTGGATCCACTGTTATTAATTAAACACAGACACGTGCAGTCCCTTTCTGCGGAGGACGACGGGCATTGGAGATCCAACTGAACCCAGGAGTATGACTGAATTCATCCTTTCCTCGTAGCTAGTAAGGGCAGACTTAAAAGGCTGTCTGTCTTTCATCATTGCGTGCGAATGCTGACCTATGACGGTGCCTGTTATTGTAGGTACATTATTATTCGACAGCCCAACAGGCATGATGTACATTCTCAAGTTCACTCGACATCACTCGCGCTCCTTCAACCGGCTGTAACCAATATCTTGCCTGATGAGCAAAGAGATGCTACAGTTAGATCTATTCTCTTATTTTCAATCTCAATAGGCCTGATGTCGGACAATAATCGTAGGCATTTTGATTTTCACCATTTTATAGGCCCTTTAATTAGCACGTCCAATCTCTATATTGGTTAAGGGGCTAGCTTTTGGTACCTAAATAATAAATATAGGTTTTGACTTCCTTCTTGGTTCCATGCAAGCACAGGCTATGTTGCATCACACAGCAGTCAGCAGTCCACTTTCAATTGCAATGTTACATCACCAAGCAGCTACTGAGGAGTAACCCTTGCATCAGGAGTTTATGAATTGAGAATTGCAAATAATCAGTACAGATTAATGATCAGTCTGTAGTATAAGTAGTTGCAGATGTTGAGACGTTGATCGAGGACAGAGGCAGGTAGGTGTAGTTGAGTATATAATTGTGGCTGATACGACGGAGGGTAGCCAGCCCGTCCGAAGGCTCGAGAGTACAGATTGCAAGAGAGTTGACATTACGAAATACAAGACATTTATAGCGACTGACGGAGGGCGCTGATTGGCGGTCTGAGTGCTGACGTAAATGCTTGATGAGACCGCCACAAGTCTTACAATTAGATTAGATATACAACGGCTTAGAATTATGGCAGCAACTAAATTAAAAGACGATTCGCAGGAACTAAATAGCTCATATAATGTAAAGGCATACCTCAACTCACCCGAATAACAATGGTGAATCATATTAGGCTTTACGTAAGTGGAAATGCAAATTCCCCTGGAATTGCCTGTTTTTAGAACAAATAAACATACATACATACATACATATCGTGGATGATAGAGCAACTATGTTATTGAGTCTGTTGCAGACACTGGCTGTCTCTCTTGACAACCAAATAGCCAATGAGTATTTTGCATTATGTTAGTATTTATTGCTACGTTCTTTTTATTCAGACAAATCCTTTGCAACCAACTCTGTAAACTGTTCTGAAGTTGGTACCATCAACTCCATGGAATCCAGCGATGGAAATGTAGGGGAGGGGGAAAAGGAAGGGTTCACAACGTACTTCCAACAGAAGGTTGAGATTCCTGTGTCCTATGATGGCGACCAAAAGGTGAGGAAACCATCAGCACAATTCAGCACAGCAGGTCATCGAAGTGAGATTGTGATGATGTGAAACTGGAGTGACTTGTTTTTGGTTTAATCCCAGAGCTATGGTTTTAGCTTCAAGAAGCTGTGGGCGTTCACCGGTCCTGGCTTCCTGATGAGCATCGCGTATCTTGATCCTGGTAACATTGAATCGGATCTACAGCAAGGAGCAGTAGCCAAATACAGGGTGAGATGTAGTGATGAAATCATGCCTCCCATCATACCAAGGGCTGCATTTAAACACCTAGAGTGTGCCTGCTGCCCTCGTGAAGTTGTGCAAACAAGGCTTATCTTCTCTAAGTTCATAAAACATGATTTAACTCATTTTAAAGCAATTAGAGACACATAAAGGTGCAAGTCATTACGATTCACGAAGGCAGTGTGCTGCAGTGGTCTAAATCAAGCGCATATTTACTCATGGGAGCAATAGAATGTTTATTTTGCTCCATTCCTGCTGTTTGAATCATGCACAGTGAACAGTGCCTCTTTTCTAGGTTCGTTCTACTTGTGTTATTGGATCATGTATTCATAATTTGATGAGACTTGCAGACAGATTGCAAACCGATGATTTATAAGCGAAAGGTGTTTCCTATGCACAGGTGCTGTTACCGTATTTGATAACCCTGAACTTGATTTTGTAATGCAACAGCAGTTTCTCTTTCAATTTTCTGTTCAAGATTGATCCTACAACAGTTTCATCCAGATTTGTTGTGGCTAACAACAAGAATTGAGTTTCCTCTATCTTGGCTAAATTCAAAGCTTTGCTCTTGATTGTCGCAGTTTGTTTCGCTGACTAATAAGCTGCTTCGTTCATGCCGATGGATTTTATAAATGTTTCCATTTAAATTGGTTAGAAAGACTTTGTTCTCAACAGCTATATTTTCCTTGGCTCTGTGAAGACAAGTTGGGATGAACATCAATTAACCCAGCAGCTGGAATGCAATCTAGTGGTGTCAGCTTCACTGCAATTTTGAAGTGGATTTTGCTTGGCACCATTTGAAAACGCTCTTATATTGTTCTCCATATAAGCATGTGATAACTCTTCATATAATTCCATCCACACAAGGACTGTTCAGACTGAAATAGTATATTTATTGGTAATCTAATTGCATTGCGCGCTGCAAAAACAGGAGCTTCCAACAGAAACTTTTGAAATTTGCCAATCTTCTAGCTCCTATTGGCGCTGGTTCCAGCCCTGGAAAATCTGACATCAGTTTTTGTGCTTCCCAGCTGATAGACATGTTATGCAAAGCAACTTTTTTCATTTTCCTTTATTTGTATGCAACTAATAGATGATTATTACATGCCTTGAGCCCGAGCTTAGAAGTGGATGATCTGGCCTGTTTGTTTAGTTAGACGTGTAATCATTTTGATATTATTTCTGCAGCTTCTGTGGGTTCTTCTTCTCTCCACCGTGATGGGATTGATGATGCAGGTAAATCATTTGTACTCTAGTGCTTTCAACTTGCTATGATTCAGCACAACCGGAAGAGCTAGATTAACTAATTGATGCAATGTACCAGTTATAAAAACATAACGCAAATAATTAAATAATGAGAATTCGTTATTTAAAGTTAAGAGCTTAATTTCCCATTTGAGACCGAGTCATACACCTTACTGCTCTGCTGCTCACTTTTTACAAATCATCAGAAAACGTGATGCGATTGTAATTGATGTGATCACAAAGAAATGAGCAATACGACGACATTTAATTAGTCAGCAGACCCGTGCACATTGCATATTGCAAATATCCCAAACATCAATTCAGCATTGCTTGTTTGTTTGGGAGACTTCTAATTAAAAGGTGATAAGATAAAATAATTTAACTAAAAAATTGCAATTTGCCACCCCATTTGCTCTACTGGAGGACAAAAATAGCAAAAAAATATGCTATTGGATAAAGTAGGCTATAATTGAAGTAATGCTATGCCCATCCTTGATTTGTAAACATTGCAACTGTTGAGACTTGATGCCATGATGGAATTGTTGTGTTCATAATATGAGCAATATCACAATACTTACCACTGGGGCTGCAACCATCACTGACAGTACTTCATATCTCTGTTCTCAGTGTTGTAAGTACTCATTACAAAAGTAATTAATTACTAATTACAAGTTACTTTTGAGTAATTTTATAGTAATTAATTACTTTTTTGGAGTAATGAGTACTTTTCCGACATTGGTAATTTTCAAAATTACTTTTTGTTGCAAAAGACAAAGCATTATTACAAGTAAGCATAATTATAGTGATCATTCAGCTGTGGCAGCTTGATTATGCGACCTCACAGAAATCGACTTAACGACCAGCATTTCGAATCCAGCCTGTTTTTTAAGATAGCAAGTTTTTTTGATTCATCAACACTTGTGTTTGAACAACTGTTTATTAAAAGCCATTAAAATTGTCGACTGATATTGCTTGTCTCTGTGTGATTGTTGTCTGTATCTGTGCTACTGTTGTCTTAATAATTAGAGCAGGACCTTTCCCCCAAGAACAGGAACGTCCAAGTAATTAGTAATTAATTACTTTCCGGGCAAAGTAATTTGTACTTGTAATTAATTACTTTCCACGGAAAAATAATTTGTAATCTAATCAATTACTTTTGTGGGAAAGTAGTTAGTAGTGTAATTAATTACTTTTCGACAGTAATTCTCACAACACTGTCTGTTCTACCTTGTAGCGTCTAGCTGCTCGCCTCGGCACTGTTACGGGTCTTCACCTGGCTGAAGTCTGCTACGAGAAGTATCCCACAATCCCAAGGCTAATTTTATGGGTGATGGTGGAATTTGCAATCATTGGAAGTGACATGCAAGTACGTTGTTACAGCAGATCCCAAATTTCAAAAGGGATTTGGCAAATGTATTATCCTGTAATTTGCTATAATAATAATATGTTATAATATAGTATTTGTTTATAATATGTTCTAATATTATTATAACTTAAGATTGAATTGCTGTTTTAAAACTAGATTGTTGGACAGTATCAATTATACAAGAAACTATTTTCCCGTGTTCCTGTCAGGCCGCAAAGAATAGTTTCAGGGTTTGGTTGGATTAGGGAACAACTCATTCAATTGAGTTAGCCAGCTGTTGGGTGCAATCCGTTGAATAGTTTCCCAGATACTCAATTGCTGGTCTTTTCTGATTATTGTATTTTGATGTGGCAATGTAGTAGAGTAGTGGATTCACCCTGACCGTCAATCAAGTGCGGCTGTTTCCCATTTCTCTATAATCTGAAGGTGTCATTTAGTATAGGTGATATACTATAGCAGTGATTAAATGTTTAATGATTAAATGTGATATGTTTGTTGTAGGAGGTCATTGGCACGGCAATTGCTTTTTACCTGCTCTCTGACGGAAAGTAAGGAATCCTTCGACTTGTTGTTCAACCTTCTTTTTATTTATTTTCAACTTGATTAAATCTCTGGCTTGATAATGTTGTTTGCCTTATACACTTTTCTTTTGCCATGCGTGATATTTTACATTGTGGGCAGACTATGCACTGATTGTAGTAGCTCATCGTCTGGCCGGACAGTCCTGTTCTGGATTCTTTGATGTGGTTATCTCAAGATTGTTTTAATTATTCAGCTGTCTTATTCTTTTCAGGATCAAGATTTACTTTGGCGTCATGATCACTATAGTTGACACTTTTGTCTTTCTGCTGCTGGATAAGTATGGTGAGTTGGTGCTTTGGTCTCTGTTTTGTTTACACTGTCAACTTTCAATGTTGAATAATGTAAATTGGTGTAGAATCTAGCAGAGTGGTTTGTGAAATGGCTGCTTAAAGCCGAGCTATGATTTCTGCAAGTTCAGTAAGATTATAGCTGTGATTGGACACCTTGATTAGCTGTGTTTGCCTTATCAAACTGTTGCACTCGAATGATTCTAAACGATCTATTCCACTCTCTTGGGAGCAGTTTCTGTAAATATTTGTACATTTATATCCTGAATTGTTTAACAAGGTGAACTCAATAAGCCAATGGCTTGCCTCCGTTGAAACAATTGGCAATTAAAACCACACACGACACAATGAGTATACATGTTGGGTGGATCCGTAGTTGAGCCCATGATACCTGACTGACAGCCACGCATACTAGCCGCTAGACGACACTGACACATCTGAGCTAAAAACAATGCGCAGCATACGACGCTGGCTGAATCTGTGTAGCAGCATCTAGTCATTTGTTGTTGTATGTGTACCAGCATCCAGTCAGTTAACTAGTCTTGATCACTTAGCTAATTATGCTGTTCTTTGTCAAATGCCTGATGTTTAGCACATAGTTCAACAGCTATGTCTGATCGATCGAATTTGTGATTAATTAAGGCACATTGTTATCGTGAAAGGAACATGTCTTGGTTGTTCTACGTTTCTTCAGGAAAAAAAGGCACAGATTAGTCACATTACTTTATGAGAATTCATACAGAAAGTAGCTGGTAAAGCAAAGACAGAATTGATTTGTGATCTGATATCTGGATCTACTTCTCTTAGGTCACTCTGTTCTAACTTTGAAGATCCTGGAAGGGCATTTTTTGTCACACTCTTTTATAACGCAAAGCATATTTATCAAAGATGCTACATTAAGATTTGGAAAATCAAATTAAAGTTGTCTCTGTGATCCCATAAAGCGTCTTTATAATTAGCATGCATATCTATACTCAAACTGAGAGCTCCAAATTTGTAGAAATGATTGTCATGTTGCAGTTATTACAAATTAATATGGAATATTTCAAAAACTGTGGATGTGTTTAGCAGAAGCAGCCATAGCATGCCGTGCATTGCATTCTGACCTTGTATTGGTAGCATTTGTACTTTTCTGTCCCGCAAGGCCTTCGCAAGCTAGAGGCATTCTTCTGCACCTTGATAACTGTTATGGCTGCTACGTTTTGTTACGAGGTGAGTTAATTAATGACAAGAATTTTGGCTGATGGCGACAACCTGACGCACCCTAATCCCTCTGCAGAATGTTGCACATTGTTCATTATCTAGCCAGAATGTTCAGGTTTTTTCTTGGCAAGAATGTGAAGTAAAATAAGCTCCTCTTCTACAATAAAATAGAGCTATAGTCCTGTCATTGACTGCAGAAACGGACACGCTAAACATCTACCATAATGGTGGACAAATTCCGTAATGGCACTAAGCACGTATGTAAGAGCCCTTGGCAATTATTATTATTATTATTAT
>OFHS01000382.1:0-20187 GCA_900245855.1 Calvadosia cruxmelitensis
ATTATTATTATTATTATTATTGTTATTATTATTATTATATATTTTGCAAACTTTTCGTTGTCTGCTTGGCGCCATTCTCAAGTCAGCAGACAATCTTTAAAGAAGTCTGCAATTTTTAAATTCTTTTTCATCCACAAACTGCAACCAACGCGAAACACTCTAGCAGACTCATTGAAAGCGACGCTATTTGGTTGCCATTGAGAAATTACTCCACGTAATGTAATCTACATTCGCTTTGTAATCTACATTTCCTAGATGATTCAATTTAAATGAGTTTAAATTAAATGCTAACATATTAATCCATTTAAATCATTTAAAAGCATATATATTTTAGCTGGATGGTTTAAAGATTCTCTGTTGATTCAAATAAATTTACTTGCCTTGATACTGTATATCTCACTAAATCTGTCTCTTTAAAGATCGATTGATTGATTGGATCTATTTTCCGTAAATTGAGCACGAAAGGCAAAAGCAGGATCACTTACGCACAGCCGATAAAAGTTTACAATATTTCGCTATTATCCTAACCAGACTTGTGATATTCTTAGAGAAATGCATATTTGGCTATACATTATACAGTATTCGCAGATCCAAAATTGAAACTTTAACGGAAGTATTTCTGTAATTACTTCTAAAAACAAGAGTCAGTTTCTCTTTCTCATCTTCCATGACACAACGGAGTGAGCCTTGCCGCACCTCCACAGATCTCGCGACACACCCTCGGGGGCAGTCACTGACTCATACCATGAATAACACAGATGGAAATCCAGAAAATTTGCTGACAAGGGTCGTCTCCAATTTCAATAGCAGACGGTTTACGAGCTCTGTTTATCGGTCTGATCTCAGAAACAGCGACCCACTGTTCTCATTTCAAAAGGAGACCTCCTAATCATATCATAGATAAATTCATCAGACAAGGTCAATCCAGGCATCCGTTGTTCGATTAAACGACTAAACGATTTGTTAACAAATGTATTTCATTTTATTTTCGCTCACTTTGTATTTTTCCTGCTTCATATAATATGTTTGCCCAATCGTCCACTGCTTTCGCTATTCCATCAATGGCCGGTTGTAGTTCACAGTTAGAGAAAAAGTTCTCTACCACCAGGAATCCCTGACACAATAAAATGCAATCAAAGACGACAAAGTCAAGGGAATTCCTCGCATTGTTTATCAATGTCTTGCGGGTAGGAGCTCATTTGCTTCTAAATTAAACGTGGGCAGCGCAGTTACAAATAACCAGCTGCGTAACCGATTGTTTAGAATACGAAAACAACAATCATGTCGAGAATTATTCGTATGCCATTAGACTCCATCAAGACAAAATAAGGGAAGTTCTTCAGCAGCCCACAGACGATAAAAAGAAGCGGGTTTTATTACAGCCGCAACAAGGCCATTCATCTGAGTACCTTTTCAAAGTAATGACGGAGTTGTTGATCTGTCAATTGCCCTGCTTTTCTTGCTGTAGGTATCGAACTTGCAGGGACTGTCGTAAAAACGCTGCCGTTGGAAGACATCTTGCAGCTTGAGAAGTGAGATCAGAAATGTGCTTTTCGTCAGCAGAAAGCTCGAGAAAGCTGTCCCGCCTTCTTTATGGCAACTTTCGCATCGTTGTGGCAATTTTGACAAACAGCAAACCAGCATCAAACGAGCTGAAACGTGTATATTTTGTATATAATAATTATTAAATTTTGTGAACTACCTTTCATCTTCTTTTCCCGCAGCATAAACAAAATTATTGAGTTTTCAACTACACGTGGAGGATATGAAATAAGGCGAAAAGAGAACGTGTTGAAGGGTTTTGTACAAGAAATACTCAGTTATCGCACGGGTTTCGTACCTGCCCAAGACCCGTGTAAGAATGTTTCCACATTCCTGCTTATTTTGAAATGGATCTCTAATTGCGGATGTGCGAAAACGAGCGCGGTGGCCAATACAGCAACGATATTTACCAGTTGTCACGAAGGAATATACCACAGCGGTTTAAATCATGCTGCTTTCGATGTCATAGGAAAACCCAAACGAATCCAACGTCAAAATGTGTCTTGACTCATTTTCCAACAAAAATCGATTTCCACAACTTGATCCCATTCTGAAGTGATAACGGTTTCTTTGCCAAAACCACGACATGCGATGTTTACTCTTAAAATCTGTGTAACGGTGCAGCTGTAGCTGTCACCAATCATCAGCCAAACTTCAACGTTCCTCGTCTCACCAAAACAACATTTTTAGACAGCAATCCTGGTGTCTGGTGGAGGAAAAATATTTCACAATCGACACTTCGAAATAAAGTTTCGTCGTGAGTCCATGCTGAAGTACCGCGTGGCAATTTCATGTTTACAGAATGCTCATGATCGGGCTCCAGTAACGAGCACTTTGTCGTGGATGCCTCGCATATCACCTGACAACGTGACGAGCAAGGACATTCCATTGCAAATTCCACGCTCGCACATCATGCTATTCCGCTAAGGAGCATAAGCCGAGTATGTGATTGGTTGATAAAACAATGACCCCCCTAATATAGCACCCGCGTCAAGGCTCGGTGAGACCGAGGAATGAAGTTGCCGTTGCTCGCTGCTGCGTGTGAGGAATCTTCGGTGCGAAGCTGTATTGTGTTTACGCGAATTACGCGATGGGAGCAGTGCTCCTCGACATGAATCAATCTATTCCTCAATAATTTGCACTCAAGGCATGTATGTCGGGTCGTGTAGTCATTGATGTTTATGGAGAAATGCCTCAACGTAAACATAAAACTGGCGAAAGCCCTTTGCCTCCTGGATGGAGCGAAGCGAAAGATGTCGATGGCAAAGTTTATTTCATCGACCATAACACTCAAGCCACCTCATGGATTGACCCACGAGACAGGTACCGTTGTGATCGATTTGGATTGCTGTTTCAAACGAATATCGTTTTGTTGAACTACTAAAACAGGTAGTCATTGTACGGCTCAAAATACACCTGGCTTCGCTCCCGTCCGCAACCAATTCATATCGTATTTAATTTGAAGAATTTATATCGTATGCAGTCGGCACTCGAAATATCCTGGTTAGCGCTGAAATTGCCAGGCCTGGTCTTTAAATGGCATTGTTTTGCGGTTGTTTCTCCGCTCGACGATGTTGTTTTGTTTTTCTTGTCCATACCGCAATGCTATTTCAGTCACTACTGCTCTTCAGGACACGTTTTAGTGAGTCGCTTCCAACTGCACTATGTTTTGCTGTCTCAGACAGGCGGGGACCCACAACATGGTTTGACTGTTGCAAAATCGACATTTCTTTTGTTGCATGCTACTGTTATTAATCATCTTTGACGAGATTCCACCTTCCCTTTCTGTTTTGCACCCATGTGTTGGTTGAATGCAGACGAAGCCCACGCTAGGGCAGTTAGGCAATCTCTTGACTGTGTTAGTCAAATGGTCGCGTTTCTCAAGTGGTACCTCTGAATATGCCTGGTTGCTGCACTGCTCGATCAAACCATCAAACTGTTAGTGATTGTTTACAGGGAAATATCCTCAGCCAGTTTTGTCGTTCTTCCTGGGGTTTGCGCTGGCTTATGCCGCAAACCTCAACGCATTCTTGCAATATTTGGCTCAGCTCTTTCGCCCTGTGCCAAAGCTCGACATGATCCCTAAGATTAGCGTCGTTTTGCAGATCTTCTCTTCATATCTTATGAGTTATATGTTGGTTGTTCATTGCCCTGTCTTGATACAATGCTAGTAATTTGACACGTCTGTCAGCTAATTGACTCGCTGCTGCAATCGCCTTCGTCGAGACTTCGCGGAGGCGGCTTGCCCGACAGTTGAATCAACGAGAAAATAATATTCCTCACCGTTTGCAAGACTGTTTAGACGTGAGACAGCCCATAACGTACCGTTTAAACACGTAGCTGGTAACCGAGAAAGCTGCAAGAATTTGCCAAGTCGACAGTTGAAACCGCTACGCGCTGCATTCCTTGAATGGCTGAGTCGGTGGCGAGGAACGCTCTGTGTAATTTCCATTCTTACTTATCTGCATTCCTGGTCGACGCAATTCACTCATGGGGCTCCCTTCAAGGGCTTGGAGGACGTGCAGAAATGTTGCACTTCACACTGTCTATGCTGCATTATCTAGACCAGCCCCGCAAGTCTTCAAGGAAGGCAATGAGAGCATGGTGTGTTGTAATGTGCCACTCGATACCGTAGTGGGTTTTACACCGTAATGGAACTACCAGCGACCCAATGCATTCCCACGTTCGGTCTACTGCCCCCGACGCCAAGTGTGTCAAACCATAATAAATCAAAAGTAGTTTGTGGTCAACCCCTGTGAATTTAAAGTCGTGTTGTTTTGATGCTAGCTTAGATGGATGCAAATGATGTAATTCTGCATTCCTGTCCCCTGCTCACTAATGTTTCATAAATTATGCAAGGAGTAGTTCATAAATTACAGCTGCCATCACAGCGAATTATTGGTTTTATCCCCATCACCGTTGCCCCTATTGAAACTACTGCTATACCCCTTCTCTGAATGTCCCACCTCGTCTGATTTCCTGGTTAAATTATTACCTTTAAATTGTTCTTCCGATTTGGGTGTGCTTCTATCTTGTTTTGGTCATGTGTCTTCGCTTTTTGGGTGCTTCGGGTACAATCTTTATGCAGAAAACAGTGGGATACTAAGTAAAAACACAACTGACATTTTTCATTATGACGTCGTCAAGCTCGATTTCATGAGCAGCGAAGGAAGAACATGTCAGTTATTTATCAACAGTTGATTGGGGTTACCATTAGATTTAACAACAACACAATTAACTACTGGCTCCAATCGACCAGCAAGTGACATGTCTTGTTTGTCCAGAAATGCAAAATGCCGCCTAATGTTTGCATACAGTGTCAGACATCCTTCAAACGGGACAATCAGCGTGTTTTGCACGAAATCTGGGAGAAACTAGCGGGATATTAACCCTTGTCCTGCTATTGACGTGTATACACGTTTTTGAAACAAGTAAAAAGTAGCAACATATAACCAATCAGATAGTTAGTCCTTAGAAAGCAACCAATCAGCAATTGGTGAAGCGACTTCAAGTCTTCATTTAAATTGTTTTACGAGCAGGACAGGGGTTAAGCAAAATGGGAAATTATCAAAACAGATATAAAACTAGGAAAGAATAGGAGAGTTTGTAGTACCGGTACAAACTGATTTATTATTGGAAATTGGCTTCGCGGGATAGTTGAACGAGATTGACTGTAACTTTATCTTATGCATGCTTAGTGTGGCATTGTCATTCTCGCTCTGACTAATCAACGACATATTCTATTATCAGGTTTACCAAGCCGATGACGTTTGCTGATTGCATTGGTGATGGTAAGTTTGTATTAAAAATTATCTCTTTCAAGCATGCCTGTGATTCACTCCGTTGTTGAGTATTGCTATTTATGTGATTGCTTTTGTAGAACTTCCTTTTGGTTGGGAAGAAGCACACGATGCTATGATTGGATCGTATTATATTGATCACAATGCAAGTAAGTAACACATTTTCATTTCCTTGAACCTTGTTGATGCGATACGTGTTTTAACAGATGGCCTCGATTTGCAGGACTGTCTTTTGTGGTCACTAGGAATTGCCGACATCATTCTTTTGTAATTAGTTTAAATCTTATGTCAAAGACAATGTAAACGGCTGGCTGTAGATCTATAGGCTACTAGTGCATGGAAAGTTTTTTCAATTTGAAGCGCAAGAGGGCATAATGGAATTTGCTGACACGGATGAGTTTTATTCTGCATTCTTGAGGACTGGCCACTAGCTGTAGCGTTTTGCATGGTTACAAATATGCAAAATGTAGCTAAATCTCTTTTGTCTTGTGGTAATCACCTTTTGTTTCTCTTTAGTGAACAACCAGATTGAAGACCCTCGAGAACAATGGAAAGAAGAACAAGAGATTATGTTGAGGGAGTACCTACAACGTGGGAAAGAGGATCTGAGCGTAAGTCGCATGACTACATTCCTACAGTGAAATCAATTGTATGCAGATGGTACTCCAAGCATGTCAGTGAGCTTGCAACTAATGTGGTCCGATTTGGTTATTTTGATACCAATGGGAAGTTAGCAAAGTGAGTTAGCAAATGCCTGATAATGCATGCAACATTTTTGATAGGAGACAAACTGCAAATAGGCCCCAGTCCCCAAGGTAAAAAACTAACCAATTTATATTGGGCTTACCCGCTTAAAATCATGTTGATGATGAGATGTTGGTTTCGGGAAAGATATCTGTTTGTTTGAGTTATCACATCTAGCCGAGTTCAACTGTGCTTTAATTGCTTCCACCAAGCATGTATCACTGACTGTGGCATTATGCTAAAATTGTCTGATTTATTTTACGATTTAGGCTCGGCAAGATATTCTAGGGGTGAAGGGCAGACGTCTATGGCTTGCCCAGGAAGAGGTAATGCATGAAACACTATGCTATTTTATTGTTTACCTGTGTTTGATGTTGCTAGCTGCAATCGTTTACTTGTGTTTGCGTGGTCTAGCGGCACGGATGCGTGGTTGCCAGTCATTTGTCCCGTGTTTGACCTTCACCCTTTTTATGTGCTAGGTTGACACACTGACAACGAAATTGCACCAGCGCCAGAATGGCATGGGTAGCAAATGGAGCATCAACAGCAACACGTCGTTCATTGACAGATACAATTGTGATGAGCTGAAAGATGAGATTGATGAAGCGAAACAAAGGGTACCTTGAACGGAATACTTTTATTTTAACTGTGTGTTGATGTGATTGATTGCAGATTGACTGATGACCTTTCATTGTTGTTATCCTCAGGTCTCTAAATTGAAGTCCGAATTTCAGTCGGTGTCTGACGAGGTGCGGTTTCAGCGAAATGGGATTCAAAGGCTGGAAGAGATCGATAAGAAATGCTTGCAGTCTGGCCCCTTTCAATTGGCTGAAGCTCATCGTATTGTCGGTGAGATGAACCAGATCAACCAACAACTAGAGTTTGGTGAACAAGAGAGAAACAGCCTTCTTGCTTCGCTTCTGGAATTGGAAAGCAACTTTGTGTTGCCAGATGTACCAAATAGTCAGGTGAGGTTACGATGGCAGTGACGAGTGCCATTCCTGCCAATGATGCTGTGCTGATGTAGGCATATCCTTAGATGTGTCCTCGTATTTCTTGGTTGTGGGAGAGGCTAATCTGTTTATTCTGTCTATGTTTTGCAGTCTGGTTCAGTTTCAAGCTTGGCGTTATCAACGGACAGTTTAAGTTGCACTTCCCAGTACGAATTAGCAATAGATAATACAACCAATGAGAGGCGACTATTCAAGAAACAACTTAGGCACGATTACAAATTGGCCTTGCGTCGAATACTGGAACTGGAAGCTGCTGTTGAGCTGATTAATTATAAGATACGAGAAAGTCAGTGTGCACCGGAACAGCATCGTTATAACCTGTTGCAAGAGAAAGTTGCCTTTCTCCAAGAGATCGAAAATTACAAAGCATTTGTGCAGAGTGAAGAAGAAAGAGTGAGTTTTGATGTTGTTATTTGTTTTGAATTTTCATCAATGTTCAATGTACGTCAAAGGAACTTTGTTTGCATTTTGACCGTTGTTGTTACCATTCAGATAAACTTGGAGGTGGAGAAGGAAAAACTCACTGAAGAATTGTTGAGCTCGCAGGAATTTTCATCTCGCGTTATGGATGGACACATCCAGTTGCAAAAAGAGAAGGCCGCTTTGAAGCACGAACTGGCAGCCAAGACTAAATTGACAGATTTGTTGGAGCAGAAGCTGAAGAGGTAGGCTCCTCAGAACAGGCAGTGGCAATGCATATTAAGTTAGAGTTAGGACTATCAATCACTCCACTCAATTCTGCTCAATATTTTCCTAAAGGAGGTTTCACACAATGCCATATATTGCATGCAATGTGGATCGTATACCATCGTTAAAGCATCATGATGCAGCTGTATAAATTGATTTATTTACATCTGTCAAGTACTGTGCTACCAAATTGGATTGTTTGCAATGAGAGTAGGACCAATATGTAGAGTCAATCAGCAATTTATAGATTGTATTGCATGCCCCCAAATGCATGGTGTGAAGCTGCCTTAAGTGAGTTTTAAGGAAACGCTTGCCAGTAATGGTTAGGTGAGAATCATAATGATTATTGCAAAGACAATTGATTAACGCCAGACCCTTGCTCATGTTTATTGATTTTTTGTTTTGATGCTTTCAGTTTGTCCACAAGCACGTTGTCCATGTCGTCAGGGTCAAGCCACGGTTCATTGTCAACAGGAAGTCGAGGGTCACTTTCAGCATCGAGCCGAGGCTCACTGAATTCTCTTGGTCTCTCTGTCAACCATATTGACTACAACTCATACCAAAACCAAAACACGCACGACTACTGGAACCAAAAGGGATACCCTCCCATCCCACCGATATATGAGTCTTCAGTTCTTCACACAAAAGGTCGATTGCAAGACGTCCAACCTACCATGCAACTCGCAACATCAATCTCGTCAAGAGACTCCATCTCAACATCTCCCCAGTCTTCACCGCCGGTGTCCCCTCAGTCTTTGCTTTCCTCCAGAACGGTCGGTCGATATTACCCAGCCCGGTCTCAAGGCGAAGTATCATCAGCCGAAGTAACCGAACTCGATCATGTTGACTTGGTGCAGGTGAGATATGTGCATCATGAAGATAGGAGTTGTTTTGAAAACAGCAAGGTGATCTTTAATTTGTGTATAACTAAAATGAGTTTTCCCTTGTATTTCAGAAGCCATCAATTGACTCGGCAAACAGCAGTGAGCCATCTGCTTATTCTTCGTACCGTGCCTTGTCAATGGGCAGCAGCCTAGGAGACCCACAGGGCCTTGCACAATGTGTTTATGCCTCAAAGTCTGACGAGTCAGTCGCAGCTGACAGTGGTGTTTTTGAAGCATCAACTGACGGGCGCGGGAGTAGCAGCACAGATATATGGTAAGCTATTGCAATATCCCGAGCATTATCTCTGATGTCATGTCATTGACAGTGGTCGTTGTGGTTTTGACATGTTCTGAATGACTTGTTGCTTTTTCTGTAGGAATTACGATAAGGCTGGTGATTGTCAGACAGCTCAGCTGAGAGTGGCACTAGAGTGAGTAATTCCCTGTACATTGTTAGTCGTTGTTAGTGTAGCCTGAAAGTTTGTAAGTTGGTAGAATAATTTGATTAATTTCAGCCTACAGTGAAACCTGTCTATAACAGTCACCTTTGAGTCCTGAGAAAAATGACCTTTATAGAAAGGTGGCCTTTCTGTCCAGGTTGATTTCTATAGAAAGTATCATTTGAGGTTACGAGGAGTGGCCATTATACACAGGTGACCTTTCTGTCCAGGTTGATTTCTATAGAAAGTATCATTTAGGGTTATGAAGAGTGGCCTTTATACACATGTGGCAGCTCTATAGAGGCGGCTGCTAATACAGGTTTGACTGCATCAGCTTGTTATCAACATGATAAAGCGGCAGCGTTGTAGATTTACATGAACACCTAGTGCCTGCAATTAAAATCCGGGTTAATTCATGTCCGTCTGACCATCTTCTCATGCAATTAAACGTGTAGTGTCGTTTGAATTAGCTGTATTACAAGTAAACTTCAACTAATACCTTTGAAATTGTAAGCAAGATGGATCCGGAATTTTCAAAATGTTAAAGTAATTATTGCAATTCGACTGTCTTTTTTTCTAGATACGACTGTCAGCAAGGCAAATTGATTGTATCAATCGAGAAAGGAAGAAATGCCCAGGAGCTGAATATTTATAGCGACACCAAACAGCTGTTTGTCAAGGGATCTCTATTGCCTGTCTGCTCAGAGTACAACTTCGATTTCACAACGAGAAAGTCAATGAACCTTGCAAAACCTGTTTTCAACGATCAGTTTCTACTGAAAATTCTCAAGGTTTGTACAGTTTTTTTATTCGTTAGTAGTTGTTGCGATTCTGTCATTGTATTTTGTGCTGTATTGCTAACTTCTTATTTTGGTTTCTTCTTTATAGAATAAGGTTGTTAATAAAACCTTACAGCTGGACATTTTTGGCTGTTCGTCTGTCAAAGGACTTGACTATCACTTTGTAAGTGTTAATTCCATGATATTCTTTGTATTTTGTTGGCTTGGTTTCATACACATTGAAAGAGTGTGCAGTCATGGGTTCATTCTCCATTGTGCCGGTTCTACGCACATTTTTGATGATAGTAATGTAACTTAATGTCTTTGACTCTTCCAGGGAAGTCTGCAAATCAGTTTGGCTGACTTTGACCGATCAAAGGATGCTGGTTTCCACTGGTACAATCTTCTTCGCAGATCGGTATGGCGTTTGTATAGCACTCCGTTCTGTGTGTTACTGTTGCTAACATGCATTACCTTTTGTTCATTGGTTTGATGGAGCTCATTTTGGCCCTTTGCAGGCGGTCCCAGGGAATGACCATGGGTTACTAGGCAACCGATCAAATTCTTCTGTTTCTTTGGACCGCATCAAGTCTGGTGATAGCCCAGCGAATGGGCCTGATGCCCTGTTTCCTGCTCATCTTCGCGCAAGATCAAATTCGTGGGTGAGAACTTATCTAATTATATTTATTAATTGTCATTAATCACTAGTAGCTTGCTGCAATCATGAAGCACTAACCAGGGATAAGCTATGTTTTGTCCCATTATTAGCACAAGGTTAATTGTGTAAGCACGGATCAAAGACCTGTATCAGACTTAGTAAAGCTGTCACCAGGTCAGAGTAAGCATTTGATACGAGTTGAAATGTACACTGTGCAAAATTTTACTGGAATATGTCTTCAATGATGGGAAGGATTCACAGTGGCTTTCCCATTTAGTTTATTTCGTTGTCATAGTCGTATGTGTCAAATTGTTTCTATAGAGATGTTCTGTATTTTGTTTGCTCTAGAGCGGTGATTTGCATGCAAGTTTGGCAGACAGCAAGAAGGTGTTGACAAAGAGTGACTTGGAGCAACGCGATCTGTATGATTCATTTGTTGAAATGTCCGACCTGCTACCAGATGATGACTTCCGCCTTGAACGAAGGAGCTCTGGCCGCCGACATCTGGTCAGTCAGGTACCGTCGTTCTGCAGGGACTTTGTGCGACCAAACATGCAGCAACAGCACGGCAGTCGCGGCGGCAGTGCAGATGGGGATGGAAGTCGGTTGCAACCGCTGCACAGTCGGTCAAAGTCAGACGAGGATGCTTCGCCTTCTGCGCACAGTAAGAATCATCTGAAGCCCACACTGTCACATCTGTTCAGAAGCAGCTCAGATTGTACCAACAGTACGAGAAAGTTTGAAACTTGGAGCTCCTTGGCCCGTGCCTCGTTTGAGCGGAGAAGCCTCAACCGGAGACGGGTGAGTTGCATGCGGTTTCTGTTATAGATTGATTGGAATTATTTGAGCACTTGTGCAAATAATTAGGCCATTTTTGCATCCTTTACGTTAAATCTTTTATTTATTTCCAGAAATCTCAAATTGCGCATCGCCAAGAAACTGGTGCCTCGGCGCCAACTTCGATCGATCTTGAGATGGAGCTGCAGTCAGCTTACCTCAAACAGGTATGTCGATGCTACCACTGTTACAATTACTACCAAATTGCAAGTGAAAATACCAGAACAGCAACGCCAATGAAACAATTGACTGCCTTCAGTGCCACTTAAAGGCATCTGTCTGTTTCTGTCAGTGGTGACTGCCTAACAAAATCAAATTACTCTTCCAAAGATAGCACCCATCCGTTGACCATGGCCTCAGATTCATCTCCTTTCTCAGTAAACAGTCACTTGTTTTGATCAGCTGTCCAACACAACTTGATGACACATTCATTCATTCACATAACATTGTGACTATGATCTGCATCCTCGTCTGACTTCGTTCATCATGACACAGATACCTGCACATGATCTTGATTTGTTGTCATAAAGTTACTTTGTTGCAACGAAGCTTGGCTTTGTTTTCTAACAGACACAATTGGACGAAGAAATAACTCGACTGAAAGAGATCAAATCGCTCATGGAACAGGCGAAGATCGAAGGCCGAGCCACACTTCCAGACTGGGTGACAGCTAACAAACAATTTCGACAATTGCTGAAAGAGGCCGGACGAGAGGTAGGTCAAGTTGAAGAATTGCAATTTTCCAAATGAACAGAATCTTAGTTAAGAATTGATATTTAAGGCAAGATTTCTTCTTCCAATAATAACCTGGGCAAGCTCACATTTGAGCACTCTGCCTCTTTAAAAAATAATAACAATCGTACGTAATCTTACTTACATAAAAGTACAAATATGTGTATGGCCAACTATACTACATTTACATCTAAATGGATTTAAAAAGACAATTGTATTAGTATCCTGTATAATGATTTTGAAAATAAATAAATAGGACAGGCGAGAAATGAATAGTTTGCTTGTTCGAGTCGAAATTCGTGTTATGGTGATGGCTTGACACGGTTTGTTTGTGACATCGGGTTTACTTCACTTTTAGAACACCCCGTCTTTGTCATCTTTCGAATCCAAATCAAGATCGAAACACAGCAGTCTAACTCGACTGCGTAAGGCCGACCCAAAACAGGCTCAGATCATTGGCTTCAAGTGAGTTGATCACACTGTCCCTTGATGCATTAACCAACGTTCGTTTTATAGCATATGTTCGTTGTAAGTGACATTTTTGTTTGGTTCTTTTCAAGGGAAAAGATGGTGGCATTTTCGAACCCAAAAATCAAAGTACCGTCGAACCCCGAAGTTCATTGGGTTTAGCTCTAACCGATGCACTATCTCCGTGGTTGTAACATGTTCGTGCCAAAGGAAATGTTAATTTGGTTTTATAGTCGATCTCATAGTATTTATCAAATTCCTCACAAGGAATGCCGTCGACAAGAATGCAGTCTCAAAGTAGAAGCAATATTTTTCAAAGAGAGAATATCGTACGATGGAGGTTGTTTTTGTTTATGGGCACTTTCTTTCTCTTCTAATGCTGCAAATGTCGAGTAGATGTCCTGTAAGTTAGGTCTGTGAACGGGTTTGACCCTTGTAGTCCTGGTGGATCTATTCAGTTGGTTTTAGGTTATATGGTTTTAGACAAGCCAAGAACAATGTGAAAGGTGACAGTCGTTGATGGTAGAACTGAGTATATGAATTCAAGAGAAAGCAAAACCCCATCCGTTTGTGCATGGTAAGATTGCGTCTAAAAACATGAAATTGTGGTCGGACGCTTTCCTACAGAACCAGTAGTCCGATCGTCCCATAGAGCACGTCACATCGAATAAATCCAATCACGCGTCCAGAAACAGAGCACGTGATAGCTAAGGCCGCAAATTATAAGCCCTCTGTCGCAGCTTGTTTGAATTGAACGACGGCAGCAAGGCCGCCGGACAGGATCTAGTCAACGGCGATGACATGATTGTTCTGATGCCCCACATCTCGTCTCGCTTACACGAACGTTTCTCAATGTCCCGTCATTCATGTAATCGAAATTACAGTACGCCTGTCGCATCCTGAGTTCCTTTTGCCCACGAAGGTCTTAAAATTTGTAAATTCATCGCAAATCATATTTCACAACTTCACAGATTATCATGTTAAAATTCTGAGACTTCAGAAGTTTATCTCGTGTGAGTTGAGCTCAAGAAAGTAATGCGGAATTTGCAATAACATTCAGTCAATCCTTATTTTAAACGCTCAAAAAGGTCCAGTCCCATATCTCAAAGTTATCCCGACACTTACCCCACTGCTAAACGTTACGAAATATTCGTATGCTTCAGTACTCTAATTACTTGAGCGCCATTGCCATCATCGATCAGTTATTCATCGCAGTGTAGTGAGGCAGCTGTATGGCGCAGTATGCTAATTACTATGCTGAGTGCGTCAATGCGATCTCATCCAGTGTTATTTTCGGACCGTCATCTACCAACAAAAGTGCAGTGTTCAAACCGCATCAAGCATTTTCAAAAGAATAAGTCATCAGCTCTATAAAGGAACTAATTTCCTCAATTTTTGAGGCCGACAGAAGATGATTTCGCAATCAAGCTGAGCGAATTATTGCAGTGGTAAATGCATAACTCTACGGGAGGCAAGAAAACGTGGAAAAATTACTGGAATTTCGAGTTAAAGCTATCAACGTGCAGCAATAGAAACAGCGGACGGATAATGAAAAGATATTGAAAGACACCTGACTTGAATAGTCAGCATTGTGTGTCCGCCAAGTGTCGGCGCGGCAAATGATCATACCGCGCGCGATTATAACCGGGCATTCACCCAAGCAAACTGATTCTCAGTTGGTGACGTCGATTGTTAGTGGCGGTCAACAATTCCTCGAATGTTTACGGAAGCTAACACAATCGACGGACAATCGTGATTAAGCGAAGTGGGCGTTGGTGTAAGTAAACCATGAGTAAACCAACTTCAAAAACGACCACCACGTCAAACAGAGCAATCAAGCAGTTGAAAGTAAGGGTAAAGTCAATCAACAGAACGGAAGGCTATTGTGGTCGCGTGCGGTGCAAATGCCAGTCACCGCATCGATCATAAACAGAGCATGCGCCCACTGCACAGCACGCGATGCATCACAGACGTCCCGTTTCAAAGGGATCCCGCAGGCAACTGGGGCCTTCTCTGTCTCTGCTTCAATCATCACCACAACTTAAGAACAAGACAACGTCCAATTGGCGCCACTTGAACCCTATCAGATCTGACGAGTGCCGTATACGACGGACAACAGTTGGCAGGGGCCGACATCAAAGACTGACAATAAAGCAACACCCTTCTACGTCGAAGACATGCCTGGGAATACGCGGTCACTGTTTTGGCAGTCGATCCATTTACGAGTCACGTCTCACATCGTGACCCTGTTGTTATTATTAAACAGTACTAAAAATCAAATAATAATCTCTCTTCTGAGATGGAGTGGAGAACCGATTTGTTCCAATCCACATGTTCTAATGTACAAAATGATACAAGGGTCACATCTGTTCGAGGCTGACCTCTCATATGCCACCACCGCCTCGATGATAGTCCATGTCACTCTTCGTTAGCAGCGTGTATTGGTGTTGTCGTTTGCGCCTGGACAGCACCGCCTTAGCCAGACAATAAGTGACAATCAAACTGCACACGCCGCTCAGGACGTACAACGAAGTCACTGCAATGAAGCGAATGTTGAATCGATTACGGGAGACTGGGTACGATCCAATGTTGATCACTTCCAGGACGACATCGTCGCCATCTTTGCTGTGATTTTTCGACTGTCCTGTTTCGTCCGAATCTAAGACTGCCGATTCTTTGACATCGTATGAGTACTTGGGTGTGATCGGGTTCGTTCTCAGGGCGTGTGCTGCCTTGGGAAGGTTCTCCGGTGCTAAGACAGTCAGCGCCGATTGGAGATTACCCTTTGTCGATCCGTTGCCCCACATGAGGCTGAGTGCATCGCCACGCGCGCCCGTCGTCGTTGAACTGGCCACAGTTGTTTTCGCATTGTAAGTCCCCAACGCATAGCCACCTCGGCCGCGATGCCGTCGCTTACACAGTCCAGCCACTGTCATGCAAATTAGAACGAGTAGAAGCGATCTCATCACGACGCTCTCTCCGTTGTTCGTAAAACGTAAGCGAATTTCTCGCCGGATTCGCTTGGCTTTCCTTCTCGTTGTGTTTACGCTTAGATCAGGAGCTGAACTTTGACAGACCTAATGCGCAAGCGCCTAACAGCACGGATCGACTGTTACCGGTTGCGCCACGCTTGGTCACGGATTTGCACGCCTTCGCCAGTCGGGTACCAGTTTGCTATCTGCAAAAGATCAACCCATCGACCGGTCATCACCAACCTTGCCGATCACGACCGCCTCCAATAAATGAAGAACTACACAGACAAATCCAGTATGGTCTGCTATTGTGACAATGGGACGGTTGACGCTGCGGCGTTGACGAGGTAATCCTTCAGGCATCGTCCTCTCTCCAAGAAATGCACCGACGAACCTTCCAAGTCGTCTTTGACGTATTGAAACGCCTCCTGGGACAGCTGATTAATATAGAACAACTACAAGAAAGAGAGCAACAAGACACAATAAAATAACATAGCAAACAAATAAACAAATGAACAAACAAATAAAAAATGAAATAGATCAAGAAAGAAAGAAAGAAACTAAAAAATCAATCAATCAATCAATCAATATATATTATAAACGCAGAGCAAGGTGGAGCTCTACCAGCCGGCAACAATTTTTGTTAATTTTGGCAAAAGAGCAAAAATCAATAACAGGACTGCACACACATCATAAGATACAGTGCAAACATGGAAACGATAATTGCTCCTAGAACAAACCAGCCAATGATGTTACAAGGCAATCATCTTCACCTTACTACTTTGACTGTCGTTGTCAAGGGGATAGATCAGAAAGCCAGAGCAACGATTCTGTAATCACAAAAACAGCAAAACATTAATACAGCACAAGGCGCCAGAGCCTGGGTTTATAAATGGCTTAAAATTGAGCCTGGGTCTATAAATGGTCTAAAATTGAGCCTGGGTCTATAAATGGTCTAAAATCGAGCCTGGGTCTATAATTATATGGTCTAAAATTGAGCCTGGGTCTAGAAATGGTCTAAAATTGAGCCTAGGTCTAGAAATAGTCTAAAATTGAGCATGGGTCTAGAAATGGTCTAACATTGAGTCTGGGTCTAGAAATGGTCTAAAATTGAGCCTGGGTCTAATGGCCTAAACTAGAGCCCGGATTGAATAGCATAAATTTAGAAACCACGTTTACTTCTGTTCAATATCAAAGACCTAAAGTCCAAAGGTTGTGTACACTGGTAACTCGTGTATAATAATTATGTAACCTCTGCTGTCAGAATCGGACTTAGTGAGGTGATTTTCGAAATTGACTTTTTCATATCAGCAGATGCACAATTTCCCCAGCTTTCTAATGGTTGAATTCGTTTTCCAATCTGATGAGTTTAACTCATTTTATAAACAATATCGCATACCTTCATTCAACTGAAATCGAAAACTCAACGTCAGAGAAAAAGAGCGTTGAAGTTGAGAAAACAAATCGCAACAGATTTCACTTAGCAACGGGGTGTTTATAAGCTTGCTTTACAGTGAAAATTTTGAAGGATTAAAGAATCAAGCATTGCAAATCCAATCTATATTCATCTGAGGAGAAATATAGCGACCTTCTGACTTTCTCGGGCGGCTGTGCAACACAAAGAAATGAAGTAACAATGATATCAAATTTGCTCTTACGGAAGTATTGTTGGCCCATTATGGAACATTCATTCAATCTCTCGAAGTCCGATTCTGACAGCACAGGTCACATATACAGTGTTCTACTTTAACTTGCAATTGCAAGACTACTGGCCGCGAAAGAATGTCAAACAAATCTCAAACCACGCGTTTGAAAACTCTTCAGACCAAATTGATAAATTTGGATGGCACCATAGGCAAATCCAATGGTTGAAGTAGCGAATTACAAGTATATATAGTTGGCTACTTGTAGCAAACTACTTTTCTTTGTAGCTAAGTAGGTTTTTGACTACATTTTCAAAAATTAATTGCAGCTGTAGCGAACTACTTTGTAACTAAAGAAGTGTAGCTTCTAGCAAACTACTTTTAGATTTAGGATAATCATTTTACTGTAGCTACTTTTTCCACATACATTTACATCTGGGTTTTGCAAATTCTGAGACGGTAGCACAGTGTTTCCTGAAAACGGTTTGAAAGTTGAGCCAGTGGTTGAAGTCTTGTTCGCGTAACAAGTCGTGTATTTTGTGAATAATGATGAAAAGCCAAAATTTTTGTTTCTGACTGACTTTGTAAGAAAATGAAAGCAGTCAGTAGCGAAGTAGTTAGCTACTTTTTGGGAAATGTAGCTAGTAGTCGTTAGCTAACTACTTCATTTCTCCCGTAGTTGTAGCGAACTACAAAGATAAAGTAATCGATCCACGATTGGGCAAATCACCTCCGCTCGCTTGTACTCAGGACATGGGGGCTTCTCTTCGTAGATGATGGAGCGAAATGCGATGGTGTACGGATCCCTGCAAAATACAACGGCGATTAAATAGTTAAGGCACAAGAAGATCTGCCTTCCTACTATGCATCGTCTAGCTCCATAGGCAAGCTATATTAGAATATTGAAAAGTTATTTAATTAAATGAAATATCACATCCAGCTAAATCCGGTTAAAAGAAACATCAAAGCGGAATTCGGTTGACTCGAGCTCTGTCGCTCCAAACCACCGTAGATCGAGCGGTGCTGGAGCGACGCCGGTTCAGACGGCAGGAGCAAAACTTGGCCCGATTTCAGAGCTGTTACCATGGAAATCAGTGTAATCAGCACGTGCAAAATTAGCGCTGTGTTGCTCGTGCATAAAGAAAGCTCGAAACATAATATAGATACAGCCAGTCAGTGTCACGCACATAGAAAAAGTCAGGTTGAATTTTCATTCATATTATGTTGATGCTCTTTCTTGAGAATAGTTATTCGTTCGTATATATTGTAGACTCTGCGACAATCATGATACTTTGCCACAAAAAGGTATCGCATTGCTCTTCAATTTAAGAGCGCTCTTGCGTCGCTCTCAATTGAATTGAGCGTCTGAACTAGGCCTAAGACATCGTTATTCAACAAGGGAACTCCTAGCCTACGTGCAGACGAACTATTTTGCGAAATAGTATTATTTAACAGAAACATAATTCGTACGATAGGGAACTCCTTGCCTGAAAATGTCCTCAAAACAAAACCCATTCTATCTTCAAACATAATGCAAACTTGCGTCTCACATGAAATAATGTTATTGTATTCAAATGTAATCCTATGTGGAAATAATCTGTCGTTTATATTGTTGACATACACTACAGTCAAACCTGTATTAGCGGCCACCTCTACAGAACAGCCACCTGTGTATAAAGGCCACTCTTCATAATCCCAACATGACACTTTTTGTAGAAATCAACCTGGGCAGAAAGGCCACCTGTCTATAAAGGTCATTTTCCTCGGTACCAAAGGTGACCGTTATAGACAGGTTTCATTGTAACATTGTACTAAAATGATAACATCTAACAGTATCATGATCTATTCCTATTAAACTGTCAGTGGTTAGCCTTTGAAATCGAATTGGGCATAACGCAGTATCATACACTTCACGGACATTCGAAGATGTAAAGCGCGGGAAGCGTAGAAACTAGATTCCTTTGACTTATAAGCACACAATCAAGAATAGCCAATAGAAGCTTAGTAAATTTGTTAGCCAATCACATTGTATTTCCGCTTTGTATGTATTTGGCAAAGCTCACAGTTTGGTTACTTTCTCTGAGATAGTTGATTGCTTCGCGGATTGTTCCTCAAATTCCTCGAATCAGTTGGCTTGAAGGAAATCTTATTGGGAAGTTACAATAGGTTGCTGAAAGTTCATTGCGAGATTGAATTGTCTTATTGGAAGACAAAATCCTTGCTGTTCTAAGTTGATTTCCTAACGTTAAAGAATCTTCTACTTCGTTGTGGCATATGCACAAAAACCATATCGTCAGAAGATGTACCGTTTAAATAATCCTTTACCAATAATTGAATAAACGATACATTTACTACACACAAAGAGACACTAATAGTCAGATGGTATTTCAAGTTTTCTTTTTGCCTTAAGAGGAACGGTGTCATCGCAACTAGCTCCTATCCAATATAAACCTTACTAAAGCTACCATTTTAGTAAAACAAACTGCATTATGGGGCAAGTTGGTGTCCCTGGCTAGAAAAACAGAGAGCGGGATTGGATATTGTTGCAGGCATGATCAGGTACAACAGTGATTTAGTTACTATTACAGTGAAACCTTGTTAATAGTATTACAGTCAAACCTGTATTAGCGGCCACCTCTATAGAGCAGCCACTTGTGTATAAAGACCACTCTCCATAACCTCAAAATATACTTTCTATAGAAATCAACCAGGACATAAGGGCCACCTGTCTATAAAGATCATTTTTCTCAGGTCCTAGAGGTGACCGTTATAGACCGGTTTCATTGTATGGTTTTTCCAGTCAAAAATCGTGATAATAAGCGGCTCGTGATATTAAGCGGATACAAATAGTCGATGCAGACAGAGCTTGGTTTTCAAATTGAAGTCATGCGGCTTGTGATATTAGCCAAGGTGATATTAACGGGCTTACACTGTATCGGCTGGAAACCTATGCTCTTGGCTACTTCATTAACTCAAGGCCCCCTCCCC